>CAXKVX010000642.1:0-163478 GCA_964058865.1 Eleocharis quinqueflora | reverse complement strand
AATTAGTAGAATCAAAAAAGTAAAAAATATATAAAAATCAAAATAAAATCATACAAAAGTGGTGAAAAATCGAAAAAACATATGGATCCTGGGAATAACTCACTTGAAGTAATATTAAATCGATGATATAAAAAACAATTGAAAACCATTCTCAAAAATAAAAAAAATCATAAAAAGATCGAAAAAAAATACAAAAACAAATTATGGGGCCTGACCGTTGGGGAATAACTACTTTAAGTCATATGAAGTCGGTAGAATTAAAAAATAAATAAATTCAAAATAGTTCAAAAAAATTAAAAAAGCATGAAAAATCGATAAAAAAAATCAGAAAATCATGTGATATGGAATAACAATTTTATGTCATATCAAATCGATGGAATTAAAAAAATAAAAAAAATAAAAAACAATTCAACAAAAAATAAAAAGAAACGAAAAACATAAAAATCAGTAAAGATCAGAGAATACATGTGTGAGACATAGGATGATAGGAATAATCACTTTTGGTCATTTCAATCAGAGTTGAATTTAAATAAATAATCACTTTAAGTCTCTTCTGAATAGATTTAATATTCTAAAAATCACAAACTTAATTTTATTATAAAAATTAATAAAAATAGTTCTAGTTTATTATTCTGAATTAGTCAAAGCTCAAAGGCTCGAATTTCATTTAATTAGTTTCTTTTTTTGTAAATACATTTTTTAATGTTAAAATGTAATAGTCTTTTTTAATTGTGTTTTTTATGTTAATTTTTTTTTACAAATTGTAGAATAATATCAAATGATTGGGATTCATCACGGTTGTATTATTATACGATGCTGAAGACCATCTGTTTACATAGCATATGGGTGGTGCTATTACAATCGAGCGGAAGACACTGACGGTAAGTTGGTAAATGTAATGTGTAAGGTAGTTAATTGCACGAGAGTTTGCATTTACAAGGTCGAGCACGACATTGGCGTAATGAGAAGGCATGTCGATTCACATAGCAAGAAATGAGGAACCCCAAGTCGAACCCGATAACCAATGACTTCTTGCAATCTTGGTACGTATTTCTAACTTTTCCATTCGATTTTTTTATTATTTTTTTCAAGATTAATAACAAAAAAAAATTAGAACACCTCCTATGTTATTTTACATTGCCAATCCTAAGCTCGGAACAAAGGAGGAGGATAACTTTTCTATAATCTCATATCATTTAATTTTTAATTTTAACAATTTATTGAAATTGTATATTACTTCTACTGATATAAAATTTAAACAAATTCGATTTTTTTATTTTTTTACAATTTATTTTCGATTTTTTTGTTTCATTTTGATTTTTCTAGTTTTTGAAGATTTTCAAAATGAAAAAAGCCCGGCCAATTCGACCCGGGTTCGCCCCCGTCTAATCTGATCTGAACCCGCTGGTTGCTAATCCATGAGCCATAGATAGATTGTGACTGACTTAAATTTTTTTGTCCCGTCATAATTCGGCCCGGCATACCCATCGGTTCGGAAAACTCCTGATTCGGACAACCCATTAACTCGGAAGGACTTGATCCGACCCGTCCGATCCATTCTGTTTTCAAATCACTAAATCTAGAACGTAAAAAGGATGAGATTAATCTTTCTCAATCAAAGGAAAAATCATTCTTTTCAACTTCTTGATCATTGTTTTGAACGACATTTTTTATACAAAAAGACGAAACATTATTTCTTGACTCAAACGTATTAATAGTAAATCCTAGTCATTCTTCAAAGAAATCGAGGACTCAATCATTTGTTGCACAAATTAAAGCGGACAAGAAAAGCTTAGCCTTTCCCCAAAAAAAAAAATGCACACTATTTTGAATACATGTGTTCAGTATTACTACATTCTGTTAAATATTTTTTCTTTTTTTTTGAGAAAAAAGATATCTGTTTACCAAAATTTTATAAAATTCACAATTTGTGATCTCTAAATGGATGAATTAAAGACACAACAAAGCTTTTTGCTAAAAAAATGTACATTCAGTTGATTGTTTCAATACTTCTAATTCTCAAGTGTTTTTCACTATTTTAACTTCTTAATTTATGATGGATAATGTTTCGTAGATACCACATTTGATACCAACTATTGATACCGATTTTATTATGCACATTTAGTCGAGTTATAATGCACATTATTTAAGTTACTATACATGTTATACCATAACTATTTCCGTACAAAAAATAACATATATAACTATTTCATTACAGAAAATAACATGCATAATAACTCAAATATTGTGCACAATAACTCCACTAAAGATGCATAATAAAATCGATATCAATAGTTGATATCAAATGTGATATCTACCAAACATTATCATAATAAATTACTTGTGAACACATACATTTTAATTATAAACCTAACAATATTAAATATTTCAAAATAAATTATTATTTTGGAAATTTTAAAAAGCGAGAGTACTAAAAAATATATAATTATAAAGGGTTCTCCTGCTGTCGATTTTTTCAATATTAGAAATATAATAAGTAAATTATAATTATAAAGATGACTGTTGTGGTTCGAAAAATATAAAAGCAAGAAGTTGTTAATATTGTGCTTTTGAAAAAAGTCAAAAGCACGAAATTGACAATTTCGTGCTTTAAATGTTTTACAAAAAATTGGTGTACTTGAATTTTTTATCAATAAAATATTAATAATTTAATTCATGAGTTTGAGTTATATTTAGATATTTTTGTAACAATTTCGACTGCGCTCGTCGGAACTGTAATTAGTTTTTTTATCGTCGCAAGTTATCAAGCTGTAGATATTCGAGTCTAGCTACTTCCATCGCATCGAGTCTGATTGGTGATCGGAGAAACGAACGATTCAAAATTGAATCTGACGCAAACACATGATAAAAATTTACTAATTCATACATAAGTTGAAGATGGTGTCAAGTTTGAGATGCACATTTCTATGATCGCAAATCAGTCTCGACGCGATGGAAGTATAATCAAATATCTGTAGCTCGATGACTTACGTCGATAAAAATATTAATTACAGTCCCGACAAGCGTAACCGAAGTTGATACACCAAAAAATATTAAGCATGTTAGCATTTTCTATTTTATATAGCAACTTTGGCTACTCTCGTCGGTACTGTAATTAGTTTTTTTATCGTCGAAAGTAATCAAGTTGTAGATATCCGAGTCTACTTCTATCGTGTCGAGTTTGATTTGTGATCCGAGAAAAGAGCGATTCTAACATAGATACCTACAGAATAGGTTTAGTACGATTTTAGAGAGATTTCTAGGATTTACAAGGAGACAGACGGTGAAGGAGGAAGAATACATCATTTTTCTTATTTAGTTGTATATTTTATTTTCTTTGGAACTCTCTACTTGTTTTATTTTGATTTGGGCTTTAGTCATGTTCGGATGAAAGTAGACTTAGAGATCTACAACTTGATGATTTGCGATGATAAAAAAATAATTATTTTTTCGATGATTATAACCGAAGTTGCTACAAAAATTATTTAAATATAACTCAACTCATCAATTAAATTATTAATATCTTTATTAATAAAAATTTCAGGTTCATTAATTTTCGTAAAAAGTTTAAGCACGAAATAGTTAATTTCGTGCTTTTGGCTTGTTCCAAAAGCACGATATTGACAACTTCACGATTTTATATTTTTTGAACTTCATAACAATCTTTCTTTTTATTTATAATTTATTTATTATATTTCTAATATTAAAAAAATGGGCTCGAACTGTCCAGCATTTGTAATCAAACAGTCTGATCAATGCAATCATTTCTGAGGAGACATGACTAATTAATAATAAGACAATAATTTAGATACTTCAAAAGATAAATACATTGATATTCTAACTCATCTTAGTCATATATTTATCGAAATTGGTGAAAAATATTTTTTTAAAAATACAATCAAATTTTTAAAGTAAATTATTTTTCATAAATCTCAATAAATTGAATGGCCAATAAGCTAAATTACCGTTATACTTATATTTTGAACTTTGAAGTATCTAATCTTTTGTCTAATAATAAAATAAAATATACATAAAGTACGATTCTCACGTCAGCCCCATTTAATTCCAATTAAGCCATGCACGTGCGACACTGTGTACCACATCCTACATAAATAATGACTGGATAGTGGGCCCAGAGAGACAGCAGTCAGGCTGTGACCTGTGATGTCTCAGGAACGACTGAACCAGTTTGCCAGTGACAGTGGAACTGTTGACTTGTATTACGTATGTATAGTACTAATGTATGTATGTATGTCAGTATATATGTACTCCAGAAATAATAAATCCATATGTATATTGGCTATTAAAGAATGGATACTTATTATTATTTTAAACTTCCTAAATTGCATTTTTTTTTTAAATTAATGCTTCGTTGTTGCAGAATGTACACATAATTAATAAATAATAAGTAATAACCTCCTTTGGAAATTGTCCAATTAAAATTAAAAAGATATATATGTATTTTAGCAATGAGGTCTTTGAATAAACTATAATATTCCCTAGGGTGCTTTATATTTTTCTGATAGTTTTAAGACCTTATAATGGGAAGGTTCTTACCATTTAAATAATATGTATTATTTTTGTGTGTGTATAGGTTAATTATTTGTTCAGATTTAATAATATTGAGGACTTATGCATCCAATGGAACTCCCCTTTTTCCAAAGCTTTTCATTATTTGTTCTTCGTAACTAAATGTGGGGATATGTTCCTTTACTATTGCATTTAATTTGTAACAATACAACGGATAAACAATTATGAACTTAGGAAAATAAAAGCAATTTTAGTCATTCATCGTTCATTAAAAAGTCAATTATTGCCCAATTTTATTATCAACAAATATTTGATCAATGTGATCAAAAAAGGTTTTTAATTATAACCCCTCTGAACTAGTGTTGTACAAACGGACCGGGTCGGGTACCCGTGGATCCGACCCGCGCGGATCCACGGGTCCAATGGGACGGGTCTTCACGGGTCCGAGCTCAAAACCCCCAAACCGACCAGTCATAAATCCGGGTGGGTCGGATTAGGATCCGTCGATTTTTTCGAATATTTTTGAATTTTTTTCGAATTTTTGAATTAAAAAAAAATCTGCACATTATTTTAATATATATTTTTTTCGAATTTTTTTTAATTTGATGTGACATAAAGGTGAATTTTTCTGTCAGGGGTCGGGTTTGGGGTCGGATCCACGAGCCACGGGTCGGGCACGGGTTCGAACGAATCTGGAAATTTTTGATCTACCCGACTCGCCAACCACGAGTCGAGTTGAATCTGAACCACGAGACGGGTCGGATCAGATCAACGGGCGTGTATACCCCGAGTTTTAGCAATAGTCTACTCTGAACGATCAAATAAAACATATTTATACTAATATTTTTATTTTGACAACTATCTTTACGTTCGTCAATTTGCCTCTTTTCTTACAGTTTTTTTACTAATAGAATTTTTATAAATATATCATAAAAAATATTATTTTTAATGACCGGTATCACAGATACTATTTCTTCAATAGGAACGGTATTTCTTATACCATTTCTTAATATATATTAAAATAGCATTTTTCTGTCAAAAAATTCTCAAAATTAAAGAACCACTATAATTTAAATTTCAGTAGCAAAGCAAACTAAATAATTGGAACAGAAATTTTTTAAAACTAATGTGTGGCAGGATGAAGGAACAGTATCACATAAACTCGTCGAAAAACATTGGAAAAAAAATCAAACAATTTTTTTACAAAGTATTTAAAACTTTTCTACTTATAAAAAAAGCTGCTTTTCTTAAATGTGAGATTCAGTACAGTAAAACGGATATGATTTAATTAAAGAAACAGTTCGGTGCATGTACGGTCCACAGTACAAGTCAACATATACATGGCAATGATGAAGACAGATACAAATATCACTGGGAGGCGTCCGAATCTGCTGCTTATATGGGGGACAAACAGGGCCCTGTTTGTTCCGATCTGACCGCCACAAATCGATCGACCGTCACGGACGATCGTGATTTGATTCAGAGGGCGGATGGTTTGACCGTTAGATGAGTTTTGAACGGTCTAAATTGAAATAAGCAGGAAACAAGCAGAAATTTTATGAGCAGCAGATCCGGTTCCCACTGGGAGATAGAGGCTCAGAGATTTACATAATTATGTTACCCCATTAACAATTTGGTTTTTCAAGTACTAAAGTAAAGAGCACCACTAATGCACCGATTTTCTTTATAATAAAAATTAAATTAATTAATTATAAATAGACAGAAAGAATAGTTGAGAAGATCTAAAGTAGAAAAGATAGTTATTGCGAACACCGACTTTTTGAAAAAAATTAAAAGGCCGGTGTTGGCATTATAAATAGACAAAAAGAATAGTTGAGAAGCTCTAAAAATAGAAAAAGTCAATATTGCGAACACTATCTTTTTGAAAAAAAATCAAAAGGTCATTGTTGGCAACACCGGCCATTGAAATCAATTGGAACAATATCTGTGACGAATGTTTAATCAAAATTAAGGTCAAAGACAAACGAGCGATTCAACTTATGTCTTAATTGCAATCAATAGAAACAATGGTAACCATACTTTAAATATTTTTGTAGCAATTTCGGCTATGTTTGTCGGAATTATAATTAGTTTTTTTAACGTCGCAAGTTATCGAGCTGTAGATATCCGAGTCTGCTTCCATCACATCGAGTCTGATTTATGGTCGGATGAATGTGCATCTCAAATTTGGCTCCATCTTCAATTTATGTCTTAATTAGTCATTTTTATCATAAGTTTGCGTCTGAACTAATTTTGAATCGCTCGTTTCTCTGATCGCAAATCAGACTCGACGCGATGGAAGTAGACTCGAATTCTACAGCTACAATGATAAAAATAAACCATTTATAATCCCAATGAACGTAGCTAAAGTTGTTAAAAAATACATAAATATAACATTTTCCTTTCGATTAAATTATTAATAAAAAATCAAAACTTGCCTTTGAACTTAGTTTTGATTAAACAATTCGTTCACAGGAATGTTTTATTGATTTCAATGGCCGGTTTTGATTTTTTTCAAAAGGTGGGTGATTACAACACCGATTTTTTTTATTTTTAAAACTTTTCAACTAGTCTTTCTCTCTATTTATAATTAATTAATCTAATTTTTATTATTAAAAAATCGGATTAATGCAATCCAACGTATGCACGTGTCACGTGTGTACTGTTTAGTGCAGCGAACCTTTGGGGTTCAATGCTGGAAAATTTTAGTAGAGGATCATGTAATAAAAGAAAGGGTCAAAAGACTCTAAAATTTTCAAAAAGGTTTAAATACAAGTATTATTTGCATCTCTAAATAGATTTTATTTTTTTCTGATTCTCAGGCAGAGTTACACAAGGGAGCAAGTATTATTCATTTATTTGCGCTTCTGAGTGGACTGCTTTAGGAAAGGTGATTTTAATATGAATATAAGTTTTAAAATTAATCTTACACTAAGAAGTTTAAGAAAAAAAATAAAAAATAATAATATTAATACAAATTATTAATAGAATAAAATTAGTAAAAAATATTTTAATATGAATAATAGTAATAATTATTTGACGGAGTCTAATTGTTGGTCTTAGTGCTCAAGCCACGTGAATTATCAACCTTTGTACAGGCATAATGAGAGACATTTATCAAGAAATGAGTAAAAGAGAAGTAATTTTATAATCATACATTACAGGTTACAACCAAAATAGTGCGACGTTCACAGAAAATGCAAGAGAAAAAAAAAAAAGATAGCCAACAGGTTACTGATGGTTAATATAATCAGCAGCAGTAAATATTGAAGGGATTTTGTTGTCAAATAAAACGAAGTTGAATTTAGCACTAGAGGCCTGGCCTCTTTTCTGTTGTTGGGCTATAATTTCAGGCCTGTTTATCAGAACTCAGAAGAGGTTTTTTAGAAGATATTTCGAGAATAGCAGAATGTTGATCTTGGAACCTTTAATTGAATTCAAACCAATCAACACTGTTCAATTGTATGTCAGAAGAATCAGTATGAGATAAGATTTGCAATATGGTTTTCATGATAACATGGGAAGGAAATAAGAGTTTGATCAATTTACAATACAATAGAAAAGAGTGAGGTAAGGTGACCAATTGATAGGGAAGGAGCACTGTGGCAATCTTGAAATTTGAAATCAAACACACTGAGGCATCAGGCATGGCAAATAGCCATATAGTCACCTAAAATTAATGCTGCTCGAATTATAGCTAAGCTCCATATTAAGCAATAATTGCAGTGAGGAGAGCATGTAAAAACTGATATTATTGTTTTCTTTCTCAAAATTCAAACAAGTTCACAATTAATTCACAACCTCCAGTACGTCTCAAGAGAAAAAGGAGCATGTAAAGCACCAATTGATCCGAAGGCGTTTTAAATTTTCAAGATTACTTGATGGGGAGTCTCTCAAACTCATTATTCCACTTAAGTTTAGTTCTTCAAAATGATATGAGATGAAGGGAGGGGAAATTTTATAGAGATTTTAATTGATTTTTCTTAGCAACAATGTTGTAAATGAGATTGACTCGCTCTTTATGGTAATTCCACCATGATTTTAGTTGATCTGTTTCAAATGAGAATCCATCGGGAGTCTTATTTGCTAAGAAAAATCTCTTTTCTTTGCTATCAACTATATCATTGTGTAACATTATGGAATATTTTAGATTTCACCATGCGAATGAACAATAAGGAGAACATTATTTGAATAGTGGTTTTACTGTACAATAAAAAAAACCTTGATTTTGCTCGTATAGGTAATTTTTTTTAACTTGCATATTCCGAATTCAGCCTCTTTTCCATAATCTGGGAAATTTTTTATATTATCAATTGTTCATCTAGTAATAGTCCCTTTTGGTTGAGAGTACAAGTCTTCCTCAGATTGGTACACGTTGCATTATGCTATCAGTACAAGTCTTCCTCAAAACTCATTATTTGTAAGAAGTGGGAATCGTGATCATAAATTAATGAATAAATCGATTTTTTTGTTTCTAAAATGATATTTGTATTTTGCATTTGAAAAATACTGCAATTATATTTGGAAAAAAAAACATAATTCAAGGTTCAATTTTTTTTAGTTCAAATTATCTTTCAAGTCTACTTAGGCAGTTCGTGATTGATTTCATGTTGTTAGGTGTGGTGTTGTTTTAGATTTTGAATCATTTCGGATTAGGTTGGGTTGGATTTTAGATCACTAGATGTTGTGTTGGCTTGAGTTTCGAATCATTTCGTGTCAGGCTGGGTTGAATTTTGAGCGACAGATGTTGTGTTCATTGGGGTTTCATATCGTCTCGAATCAGATTGGGTCTTGTTCGAATCGTCAACGCCACACCTACTCAAATTTTGAATCTTCTCAAAATATGTTAAGTCTGATTTTCAGTCGTGTGGTATCATTTTGTCTCAAATTAAAGATTGTCTTGAACTCAGTCCCGTCGACACCTCTAAAAATATGGCACTAGTTTGTATCTGTTGTCATTGGCCGATTTAAGCGATTGAATTAGATTTAGACGGATGTGATGTGATTCATGAGATGTATATTATTAATGCTACTTTCTTGAAGCACACTTGTCAGTAGTACAACGACATTCTACAGTTATCACAATAATGACAATACATATAAATGCCTCTAATAAATTTCAAAACAAATAAAATAAAGAGAAAATACAAGGATAAATAATTCAAGTATAACGTTATAATCGAATGGATAAGAGTTAATGCCTTAGCTGTTTAAGTTTTGTAGAACCGGTAATTAATCCTTCTAAGCAATTTGTGATAAGTATAGCATAAAATTGAAATATTGACGATCTACCTTCACAAAGACATTAAGAGTAACTTACGAAGAGGTCATGACTCGTGAAGGTATTTGATGAACAACATAAGAAAGAAAATGACAAATTGGTAAGAGTGATATGATGTGTAATCTCACTGTGGCTCCTCTTGCAACATATGTGAACAAGAGAATGTACAAAACTCGGGACCATAATAATTTCAGACGGATGAATAAGAGACTGTACAAGAGACCCGCGACCCGATGAAGTCTCACTGTGTCATTTCCCACAGAAACCCTAAATCTAAACTTAGGAGGAAAGAGTGATGCTTCTATTTCGCAGCAAGGCCGTCAGTTGTCGCCTTTCTCCGTTGAGCCCCGCCTTCGCCTCCTCCATCTATCTCTCCCGCCTCCTCGTCTCCACTCCGCCAGCCCATGATAACCAGGATATCCCCTCTCCCTCTCCGGCTTCCACTTCCGATTTTGCTGTTCAATACCTGATCACATCATGTGGCTTCCCCTCCGACAAGGCAGCCAGAGCATCCAGGTTCTTGCCTCACCTCAAATCCCCAGACAAACCCGATCGCGTGCTCCGATTTCTGAGACAGGTTGGTGTCTCTGAGCCCCACATTAAAGCTGCGTTTTTGCGGGACCCGCGGTTACTTTGCCGTAGCGTGGAGAAGTGCTGGCAACCCAGGATGGCTGAGCTGCAAGAGATTGGTCTCTTCCCATCCCACATCTCTCTTCTCTTCTCTATTTGCCCAAGTGTATTCACCTACACCGACTTGCGGGAAAAGGTTATGTTCTGGTTGGGGATTTTTAATTCCATAGAGGAGCTATTGGGTGTAGTCAAACATGATATTTGCCTCCTTGGCTTTAACCTTAAAAAAGTTTCAGCCAACATATCTTTCCTTAAAGAGCAATGCTGTTTGTCTGCTTGTCAAATTGTTCGGTTGATTAAGTTGGCCCCTAGATTGATTACGTCTACGCCTGAAGCTCTGAAGAATAAGGCAAATAGGGCTGAGGAATTGGGGGTCAGACGTTCGTCTGGAATGTTTTTGCATGCATTAAGAGTTGTAAATAGTCTGAATCAAAGCATCATAGATGCAAGGATTAATAACTTGAGATGTATTGGGTTTTCTCAACAGGAGGTAACAAATCTTGTCAGTAAACAACCTCTTGTATTGACAGTGAAAGAGAACAACGTGACCAGTAAGGTGGAGTTTCTGTCGAAGGACACAGGTTGTGATAAGTTGTATTTAGCCAATTATCCAGCTCTTATCACATACAGCTTAGAGAAGCGACTGATTCCCCGCAGCCTTGTTAGGAATGTTCTGAAATTGAAAGGATGTCCGGTGGCAAATACAAAAATTGTTTCTTTTATTGTGCCAAATGAGAAGAAGTTTGTGGAGAAGTTTGTTCAGCCATACGAACCTGCTATTCCGGGGTTCTTCCGAGCCTATGAAGATGCTTGTGCTGGCAACATTGGGGGATTAGAATGTTTTCTAGATAACTCAAGTTAATTTTGTGTGGAGGTTTAGGTGATGCTGCATTTAGATTCTACCAAATTAGTTCTTTTGGTTCTTTTATTACTTTTCAATTTTCATGGAGATTTGTTGTTGCATTTTACTATTGATATGCAAAATATATGTCTTTTGTCGAGCTTTGACTCTCAAATTGCAACCTAACGGCATCTGATTTTTAGTTGGAACTTTGTCATCATCATTCCTAACATCTTTTTTAGCTATTATGACTGTAAAACATGAACTGTTTTGCTTGGTGATTTAGATACTTTATTTTATTATACCAGTTTAATCATCTCTCTTTTGTACTAAAGGACTAATTTTCATATTGGCGGTGAGAAATAACCGGTTTCCCAATTACTTTTTGCCTTTTAGGGTCTGCTCCAGAAGGCTGATTTACGAGGGGAGGGAAGAACGGCGAGTTCCTTGCTCCAGCACGGTTTATCTCGCACGGTTTATCTCAGGAAGGAAAGAGTACAAGGAGGTTAGATTGTTCCATTCACCGGCTATTTTTGTTCCCTCTTAAATCGGAGGATAGAGAAAGTTACGATACTAAACTCAGTTCATTTTTCTTCGTTCCTTCCTTCCTATTCTCGTTCGTCTAGAGCAGGTGACGTCTCACCTTCTTCCTCCTTCCTTTCACCTTTCCTTTCCGTTCCTTCCTCACATTTCCTTCCTTAGTCTATTTTCGTCTGGAGCACAGTCTTAGGTTGTGCTCCAGGACATCAATTTAGAAGAGGAGGTGAAAATACGGAATTGCTTGCTCCATAAAGCTCTATCGAGGGAAGGAAATACTTCTCCAGGTTAAAACTTTCCCTCGAGAAAACCAATTTAGTTACCTCCCAAATCGGAGGGTAAAGGAGGTTACAATACTAAACACAAATCATTTTCCTTCCTTTCTTCCTATTCGTGCTCGTCTGGAGTAGGTGAGGTCTCACCCTCTTCCTTCCTTTCACCTTTCCTCCCTTTCCTTCCCGTTCCTTCCTCACATTTCCTTCCTTCGTCTATTTTCGTGAAAAAGTAATTGAAAATTGTAACTTGAGGTAATGTAACAAAAGTTGGTCTTGTGGGAAGAAGTAATGCTATTACTGCTATAAGGATGGAATACAAATTTTAAGTTTGAAGGGAAGAAGTAATGCTATACTGCTATATTTTGTGTTATCTTATCTTGGTTTTCGTTTTGTGTTATCCTTTTGGTTGTGCCTTCATTAAAAAGGAAAGAAAATCACTCTCATTTCCATCTCGACTGGAACAGGTCGCAATCCTTCTTCCTAGTTTTGGCAAAGCCAAGCTCGTCTCATTTTGCTCTTTCTCACAGGTTGCAACAGTGCCCAGTTTGATAATTACTCTTTAATCTATTACTAACTTATCAAGCAAGACCCTCTTTCAAAAAACTAAACAAAAAAACTCAGTTCGTATCAGCAAAGCTAACAACTTGGTCTAATTGTTGGTTGCTGGATGATGAAGGAGAGCAGCATGGAACAGAAATTGATGTGATTTAGTGTCTTGATATTACTACCTTTTTTATCTCGTTCTTTAATTAAAACTGAATTTGAAATGGTGTGTATTTAATTCGTAGTTTTAATATAAATCAAGTTTGTGTAAATTATTTGACGAATTTGAAATGGTGTGTATTTAATTCGTAGTTTTAATATAAATCAAGTTTGTGTAAATTATTTGACAAAAAGGTGTGAGGTTTGGACTTGGTCGAAGCATGAAATTTAGAGGTGGTATTATGCTGGTAAAGAACCTGATTTGCCTACGGTATGTGGCCAATTTGTATCGATGTCACTAGTTCCTCAGTAAGGCACGACCATCCTAATGGTGCAATGTGGTATAGACAAGCAAAAAAAATGCAGTACTCCCCTAAAATCTATTACTAAATGCTTACACAGAGAAGCAAGTTATTCACAGACGGTGTGACCAAAGCAGGTTATTTAATATAACATGCCTTTTATATTAGAAATTGAATCGCGGCGTACCGTCGTTTCATGACTTTTTTTAAGAAAATCATGTTGTATTAGAAAAATAAACAGTACAATTATACTAACTTCAATCTTTTGTTAAATAACATTGTTTCACTGAAATTAGAGATATAATAATAAATATCATACATTTTTCTTATGTTTTTTGAAAGTATGATGATTTATATGAAATGAAGAAGGTGTGAACATTAATGGCGTGAAATTAATGTTATTAATGATTTATATTGAAATTAATGACGTGTCTCATTAATGACGTGTCGCTTGTCTGATAATCTAGACACACGTACAATGTAAGTTGAATAGCAAAATAAAGTGTCGGAATGTCAAAAAAAATTGAGCACGCTGACACATAACAAGATTTATTTATTGTATTATTTATTGTATTGATATATATGATCACAAAAGCAGGTTACGCACAGAGAGCACAAAAGTCAGCAAGGTGGATGCATAAGATGGGAAGAGAAATAAAGATGAGAAGGTCTTTTAGTTTTATAATGATGGGTAAATTTTCAATCAAAAATGCCTTAATGGCATGTCCACATTTCCCATATAATAAATATTGAAATGTGAAAAGTAATATGTACATCCGGTGTTTGAGCTGAGGACAAGATTGGCGAAGAACAAATTTTAGTAGTTTTGAGTGCTGCACACAGAGGATGTGATTCAGGCATTCAGCATAAGAGGATTCGCAAGCAAGAATCTAAATTCAAACGACATGGCGTTATTTCCTTGCGAATTAGCAACCGACATAAGTCACACGATCAACATCAGACGGTTTCAACTGCAAGGAGGAGGTTGATGAGTTGACGTAAATATACAGCCATGCATACAAGTAAATGAGTTTCTGGTATCAGCATGGGGTTGGTCACACCAGTAAACTTTGTTTACCTTCTATATATCAAAAGAATATTTCTATGAAATAGCTGAGTTATATTCACTTTGAGAAGAGAGAGTCAAATTATAACTTTTGGTTTTCTCTGTTGATTTCATGCTCAATTGAAGCTACAATCCGAATACAAATTTTATTAGAACCACCGATGGCGTCCAGGAGCTTGACAAATCTGTTGGTTGGATGTATGCGTTTCTTTCTGATAATGTCTCAGGGAGACATTATTTAACACATCGGTTTATTGATTTTGGTGAGAAGATTTTTTTTATAGTATTTGTGGCTTTGTGCCTTTCCTTTATTCATGTTGGAATCTCTTTATTGACTTTTCTGTACTTTGGGCAGTTAAATAAGTTCGTGCATTTATTTGTTATAGATGCATCATGCATGGGATCCGCATCTGCTGTTATAGCGGTGATGACGTAACTGTGTCATTAAACTAATTTAGACGTTCGGATTAGATTTGAACGACTGTAATTTAATTCGGATGTTGTATATTATAATATAAATTTTATAGAACTCCCTTGTCATTGAGACAATAATGACAACGGATGTCATTCCTAGATGCATGCACACAGTTGTTCGATTGTATGCCTCCGACCTTTCCGACAGCTGCAGAACCAGAAAAAGTTTTACAAGGGATTTTATTAAATTTTCATGACATTCATTTTTAGTTCATGTTATGCAATTAAATGACAATTTTTTGATAATTATCAATTATCATAATCTTTTACGTTAAAATGAAATATATAACAAAAATAAATAGAGAAGGGATCAAATGCCTACTCTTTTTGTGTCTCATCATGTTCATTAACTTAAAAAATTAATTAATTAATTTTTTAAGACTTTAAATATCAAAACTAATTGATTGAATATTTCATATATGTCATAATACAAGTGTATAAAAAATATTGTAACATTTTACTTTAATTTCATTGGTCATCTAGAGCTAACAAAATCAACGGTTCAAAATTATTGGATTTGAACCGTTGATTTTGTTAGCTCTAGATGACCAATGAAATTAAACTAAAATGTTTCAATATTTTTTATACACATGTATTATGACATATATAAAATATTCAATCAATTAGTTTTGATATTTAAAGTCTTAAAAAATTAATTAATTAATTTTTTAAGTTAATAGACATGATGAGGCACAAGAAGAGTAGGCATTGGAACCCTCCTCAAATAAATATTAGATTTAGTAGCAAAACATCTAATTGTTGAATTGATGAATCTTTCCTCATCTCTTGAAGTCAAAATAAAGCATGAAAACAACCTGTATAAAAAAAATGGAAGAAACAATCTTATGATAAATTCATAGATCACAATCATAATGATTTAAAAAATTTAATTAGAAAACATAACATTAATTATTAACTCAAGGTAATTAAAATTTTCAAGTCTTCATGTTTTGAAAACGCTGCATCATTCTCTACATTATATTCTAACCGATCAAATTTCTTGAAACATGATTCTTCATAACTCCATAACTCCAGTAATGATCTTGTTTTGGATATGAGGAAAGTATGGTCAATGTTTTTCTGCTAGAACTAAAATAAATGAGAACATTAAAGGTTTGGACTGGAATTTTAGCAATGTTACTGAAGCATGCACGTGTTACAAAAAATTTCTAGTGCTGATTTACAAATTAAGTGTACGGTAGGAAAAAAAAATTCCAATCTGATTGTAACTTGTGTGTCTTTCTAACTAATTGATCTTTTCTATAAATTTATATCCGAGGTGTTGGCGCACACATGTAAGTCAGGGACGAAACTAGATTTTAACTCTTTGAAACAAGCACAACAGAAACTTCAAAAATCAAAATAATGCTGTCGAAATAATTTTTATTTTTAAACTGTTCTGCAAATTCAATTGTAACTAACTCCTTAATTTAGAATTAGGATTAATTTGACTATTTCTATTTGAGTTTGAGTTTAGATACAACACGTACTGGCACTGTTCTGAACTTCTGACAGAGACAACAGAGGGAGGAAGAGCATAGCGGAGCAGAGCGAAGAGGTTCACAAGGTGGCCGGCGGGGAACAGCACTGGAATCAAGGGGATCCGAATCTGTTATTATTTTGAGGGAAAGTAGGGTTCTATTATTCAATTTTTGGACCGTCAAATCGAGATGAACGCACAAATTAATTTTATGTCACTATAAAACTTATAAATTGTCAAAATGTCACTATCGACATCTGATCTCTATACAAAAAAGTGACCGATAGTGACATTTTGACAAAAAAAAATTCTGAATGGCATTTTGACATTTTTGAAGTTTTGTAGTGGCAAAAAACCAAATGTTCCTTTCTTTTTTGAATAATACGTGATCTCAATTCGAATCAAGGGAGGGTGGGTTACGAAAGCACAAATTCATGGCTTGGCTTCGACGACTTCGTGCGGAGCGGGAGATGGAAGTCGAAGTCGTGATTTGATTCACGAAGAAAGAGAACAGAGGAGTTCAAAACGGACCGAAAGTTTCATTACATGAGGTCTTTCTGGAATGTTCCGAGTCAAGACAGGGGCATGGGCCCAAGTAGCCCCCCTCCCACGGGCGGAATCATATCTGCTGCTCTTATTGAGCAAGAGCAGGACCCTGCTCTTCTGATCGAAAAGAACATGATCCTGCTCTTGCTTAATAAGAGCAGCAGATACGAATCCCCCACCGGCTAGTTTTGTCCTGCCTCCGAGGATGTAATTGTTAACTACACATGAAATGGAGGATGGTAATACCTCAACTAGAAGAGACTCAGATATGATAAGCAATTTGTCTGATCCAAGACTCCACTCATGAGCGGATCTAGTAAGAGCGAGAGCGACAAGCGCTTTTCTCTAATTTTATTTCAAAATATATTTTACATATTACGTAATTGACAAAAAAAATTACAAAATGCCTCAAAAAATTAAAAAAAAATTTTATGTATTGCTCGAATTTTGTTCTTCTTGACAACAATTCTAAATCTTGAAGTTCTTCCGGTGAAAATTTTGAATCCGCACTTCACTACATCTTGGGTTTGACGAGGACGAAGGAGACGGTCCAAACGAGTGTGGTGTTGAGGCGGTGAGAGCATCTCTGAACCTTTTTACCCTCCCTCCAATTCGACCCTATCGAATTCCCTGAATTCATACAAAAACCAAGACATGAATGTATAATCAGGAGAGGAAGATCTTGGAATTTTTAGAGGTTATCTGCTTCTCAAAGATATAAGATTCGTGAACATGATGTGCTAGCATGAGCCTAGACCTCGAAATGTTTGACTTGTCTCTTTCTCGAAGGTGTTTTGTTACCGCGATCACGTAACAAATTGGGCACATCTCGTCAAATTCTATTTAGTGTAGTGGTGAGACATAAAGCTTTCATGGAAAAGATCTGTAGTTCAAGTTCTATTAGAGATTATTTTTAGGAGAGGGTTTTCAAATTTATTTTCTGATTCGTTTGTGGATGTGTGTTGTAAACCTACGAGCAATGAATATAAAAAAGGAGCTGATACATAGATACCATATTTGATATCAACTATTGATACTGGTTTTATTATGCACATTTAGTTAAGTTATCCTGCACATTATTTGAGTTATTATGCATGTTATTTTTTGTACCGAAATAGTTATACATGTTATCGATTTTATTATGTATCTTTAATGGAGTTATCATGCACATTATTTGAGTTATTATGCACGTTATTTTTTGTATTGAAATAGTTATACATGTTATTTTTTTGTACTGAAATAGTTATGATATAACATGCATAATAACTCAAATAATGTGCAGAATAATTCAACTAAATGCGCATAATAAAATCGATATCACTAGTTGATATCAAATATGGTATCTACAAAACATTATCCAAAAAAAATGGGTGCAGCTTTAGCGTCCTCCAGATATAATAAATACCAATAACAAAATTGGATTATGGGTACTTATAATACTTGTCAATGTCATAATATCGTTAATTAATTTTTTTGAATAAATGATCAATTCATTTTAGCATTAATTCATTAAGCAAATAGTTTTTTTTATGTATTTCAGGTTAGAATTTGGATCTGAAAAAGTGTAAAATACATAAAATATTTAATTATAATTGTTGATCCGACATTTTTCGACCAAATCAAATCTGACAACAAAAATGTTCTATGTTGTAGGATGCATGCGCGAATATCTATTCGATCAGATGCAAATGCAAGTGCGGCGATACATCATTTCTCAAATTCAGGACAGAATGTTGGTCGAGAACTTTTTGCTGAGTGTGAGACTGTGACTTTTGATAAGAAATGAATAGCTTATTTTTGCTTTCTTTTTTCTTTTGTTAATTCTGTTACTATTTTAGTATTTTTCTATATTGTACGAGAGTGGGAGTGCGAGTGAGGGTACCGTATTCGATACGGTGTGGATGCGGATATCGTATTCGATACGGTGCAAGTGCGACTATACGTTATTTTCCAAAATTTGATAAGAAATGAATAGCTTATTTTTTCCTTTCTTTTTTTATTTGTTATTTATATTACTAATTTTCTATGTTGTACTGATGTACGCACGGATATCGTATTTGTTAAGATGCGAATGTGGCGACACGTCATTTTTCAAAATTCTAAAATATGACAGAGTATATATAAAATAATAATAAATCATTTCATGTTTTAAAAATATAAATATTTGAATAAAATATTTCAATAAAAAATAAAATTACAATTTTATAATAAATAATATATATAATAAGATAATATATATATATATATATATAATATGTATTAATTTCACAAATACATGTTTGTTCCAGAATTTAGGTAAAGTATCTAGGTTCGAATTCAACATTGAAGTTAATTTTACGTATCAGATACGGAATGCGCGAGAGGTGGTTTGAGTAAATTCGTGCAAGATAGCTAATCCCAAATATTTTACGACATTTTGCAAGAATTACTTAACATTCTTGTGCTTTAAAAAATAACATTTCAATTGATTTATTTATTTCTATACAAACAATTGAAGAAGAGCAAACACGCATATGTTGACTCCACGTCTCTAGAAATATCCTCCTACATTTTATTTATTAAAACAAATCTCTATGTCTAATAGCAAAATTCGTTATCAACTCAAATTTCTAGTTGTTCTTACAATATGATGGAAATGTTTTAATTTCTTGTTATTTTTCTTTTAGACGATAAAATGTGATTAAATTATTTTATTTTAATTATCCATATATATAAATTTTGAAGTTGTAACCTCATATATGGAGAATATTATATGCTCCCTTGTCATTCGGCTAAAGCATTTTACAGTAAAAAAAAAAAGAAATAATTCATTCATTTCATTTTTTCTTTTTATTACTTACCTTCTTTTTCAAGCTTATAATAGGGAAATTGTTTCTGTTCAGTACAATCAATAAATAATGAGGAAAAAATATTATTTTCAACTGGCATTTTTTCAATATCATATTGAAACATTGTTTCTATTCAATGCGCAGTCAAAATATTTTTTTATAGTCAAAACATTTATGGTGACCTCACGAATATCCTATTATCAATACATTTAATAAAATGAAAAAAATGGAATAAAGCTGCATAATTATTAATTTCATTGTTTTCTCTAATTAACCAAGATGTAAATATTAATATACTTGGACTTGGTTGGATCAGTATCTTCTCATGTTTGGCTCCATGAGGAAAATAAAATACTTTATTTGACGCTCAAGAAAGTATCTTTGCATTAATAAAATGGGAGCTGATACGTAGATACCAATATTTATACCGACTATCGATATCGATGTTATTATGCACATTTAGTTGAGTTATTGTGTACATTATTTTGAGTTATTATGCATGTTATTATTTGTACTGAAATAGTTATGCATTTTATTTTTTGTACTGAAATAATTATGCATGCTATTTGAGTTATTATGCACATTATTTTGTTAACATGCATAATATTTTTAAAGTACAAAAATAACATTAAATAACGTACATAATAACTCAAATAATGTGCATAATAATCCAATGAATGTGCATAATAACATCGATATCGATAGTCGGTATCAACATTAGTATCTAGGAAACATTTTCCTAACAAAATAGCTTGCCTTTGTATGATATACACAAAGTTGCAACTTCTGTTGCAGCTCAGGTAAACGCCTGTTTTAATTCCTAATTCATTGGTTAAAAGATTCAATTATATATATTCAATTGACTTTTATGGGATCCACAATTATTAATTTATTATATTTTCAGTTTAATATTTTTATTTATGGAACCACAATTGCCCGAGTATGAATTATAAAGATTAGAAATTACCTATACGTAGTGTCCGTTCTAAATTAAAAGTATAAATAAATTTAATGCTTTTAATACCAATAAAGCTCCAATAATTATTTTGGTCTATCATAACTATTTGGACAAACTTTTATTAGATATAAACTACAAATATGGTTACTTTACAAAAAAAAAGGTTGACACAAGATTGTATCTAATGCAAAAATGAAATAGCCAATACGGATATATATTAGTTGTATTATCATCAAGATGCGCTTTAAATAATGATTGGTAAGTTATGTAGAGCTACATAAAATAAAATAAACAATACAACATCAATAATAATAATAATAATAATAATAAACTTTGCTTGACCTTTCAAAGACTAGTTTGATGCAAATGTAAGTTTTGGGAACGAATTAGCCTTTTTATGAGATAATTTACAGACTAATTTTTTTTTATTTTTAATAAACTGATGTGGCAATTATTAATAAACTGCAAGAATTTCAGAGATGAAGTTACTCTAAATTACTCGTAATAATAAATAATAAAGAAATATTCATAATTGAAAATCAGTACATTGTATTTGTATGTATTTAAAACAATCTCTGAAAACAATTTTAATTGCGAAGTTCAAAAGTGTAAACAATTTTAAATAAACAGTATTACAGTTGATACAGAAATTTAAATTATAAAGAGAATTTTTCATTGGGCCTTCCAAATCCGGAAATTTTTATTATTAACAAAAATAATTAGAAAAATACTAGACTGAAAAAAGTCTAAATAAAATTATCAAAATGATATTTTCGAAATTAGTGACTTCGGAGTTGAGAGTTAATTCTGTAATCACTTGTTCCGAAGTTATTTTACTAATTTTTACTCGAATAGGTTCTCCGGAATCATTTTACAATACTTCTTTTGATTTGTTGGCCGAGTGAGAGTGGGAATCAGGGGTGCAACCGAATTGGATATTTATTCGATGATTCGAATATTTCTGGATACAGATACGGATACGACTTCGATTTTTGAATCGGGTACGAATGCGGATTCGGATAATTATCTGAATCCGGATCTTACGAATTTTCGGATATCCGTCAAATATGAAGGTCCAAGTCCATTATATTTATGTTTCTTTTTTATAGCTAAGTAAATTAATTATTTCATTATTTCATTTGTTGATAATATTAAAAAAATGAATTATAAAGACAGTCCTCAATGCAACATTTTAATTAGGGTTTAAAAAAAATCTGGGCGGGTCTACCCGCCCGTGCCCGACCCGTACCCATGCCCGGATCCGCGGATCTATCACGGGTCGGGTTGGCCCCAAATCCTCCAAACCCGTCTAAATCCGTGCCCGACCCGTGGACCCGACCCGTGGATCCGACCCGTAGATCCGTGCAAAAATTCAAAAAAATACAAAAAATTCAAAAAAAAATTCAGAAAAATTCGAAAAAAAATATATATTAAAATAATGTGCAGTTTTAAATTAAAAAATTCAAAAAAAATAAAAAAAAATAAAAAAAAAGTTCGAAAAAAATTCAAAAAGTTGGACGGATCCGACCCGACCCGCCTGGACCCGTGCCCGACCCGTCTGGACCCGCCCGGGTTTATCACGGATCGGGTTGGGGGTTTTGGGTTCGGACCCGTGCATACCTGCCCCGTCGTACCCGTGGATCCGTGGATCCGGACGGGTCGGAACCACGGATACCTGACCCGCCCCGTTTTGAGAACCCTAATTTTAATTATCTCATTGAATTTATTTTATAATATTATTTAAATTAATTTATTATTGAAAAATGATATATTAATGATTTTTCATAATGTACTCATTTCATTTAATTATCCGAATTATATCCGTATTTGCATCCGTATTCGTTTATAATTCATTCATATCCATATCTGTTTATCATTCGATCCGTATCCGTATCCATATCTGAAACTATCCGAATTCGTATCCGTATTCGAAAAATAATAACAAATACGAATACGATAACCAGGGGCGGATCCAGGATTTTCGTCAGGGGAGGGCAAAATAATACATATTTTGAAATATACATGGTTATTTTGCGAAAAATTTCGACAAATCGCACAAATACACTAAACAATTTTGTAAATTTTTTTTCCAGGCGGGGGGCGCTTGCCCCCCCCTAATTGTACATGGGTCCGCCCCTGACGATAACACTATTATCCGTCTGTATCCGATCCGTTTGCACCCCTTGTGGGAACTAGGAAGGAGTCTCGTTATCATTTTAAAATGTTTTTTTATTCAATGTATCACTGTTCACCTCCCTCCCTCCTAATATTTTTAACTTAGACGTTGATTATTAATTAATTAACTAATTAAATAATTAATTAACTAATCAAATTATTAGTTAATATATATAATTTTTAATTTGTTTGTGTAATGATTGTATTTTTTAAGTCATAAAGTTGAAAGTTTATTTTATTATTTATTGAATGTTTTTAATAATTTAAAATTGAAAATGATAATTATCTTATAATTTTTTTCATATTAAGTTCGACCGCGCTCGTCGGGACTAGAATTAGTGTTTTTCTATTGTCGCAAATCACCGAGTCGTAGATATTCAAGTTTATCACGGCCATATCAAATTTGTTTCACGATCAAAGAAACGAGCGTCTCAAATTTGAATACTTCATGAACCCAAGTCTTAATTAATTAGTTATTTTGTATATCAAGTTCGACTGTGATCGTCGGAACTATAATTAGTGTTTTTCTATCGTCGTAAGTCACAAAGTCGTAGATATTAGAGTCTATTACGATCGTTCCAAGTTTGTTTCTTGGTCGGGGAATCGAGCATCTCAAATTTGAATACTCATGAATTTAAGTCTTAATTAACATGGTGGAAGATGCTAAGTACAACATGGTTTATGAAGTATTCAAATTTGAGATGCTTATTTCTCCGATTGCGAAACAAACTGACACAACCATAAAAACTCGAATCTCTACGACTTGATGACTTGCGACGATTGAAGAATACTAATTATAGTTCTGATGAGCGCAATCGAACTTGATATAAAAATAACTAATTAAATAAGACTTAAGTTCATGAAGTATTCAAATTTGAGACACTCGTCTCTTCGATCGCGAAATAAACTTGACACAACCGTAATAAAATCGAATATCTACGACTTGATAACTTCCGACGATAAAAACACTAATTATAATACCGACGAGTGCAATCGAACTTAATATGAAAAACTATAAGATAATTATCATTTTCAATTTTCAAAATATTAAAAAGTTTGGTAAAATAATAAAATAAACTTTCAACTCTATGACTTAAAAAGTACAATCATTACACAAACAAAGCATAAACTATATATATTAACTAACAATAATAAATCATCAACGTCTAAGTTAAAAAGATTAGGAGGAAGAGAGGTGAACAGTGATACATTGAATCAAACAAAAAGACATTTTAAAATGATAATAAGATTCCTTCCCAGTTCCCACTCTCACTCGGCCAACAAATCAAAAAACTATTTTAAAATGATTTTGAAGACTCTGCAACTTCGGAGTAAAAATAATTCAGAAATTAATTTAGAAATCAATAAATTTTTAAAATATTATTTTGGTGATTTTAACTGGATTATGGTCAGTCTCGTATTTTTTTCTATTTAATTTTGTTAATAATAAAAGTTTCGGTCAAAATCCTCATCGGTTTCCTTCATGAATTAGAGTCTATTATTGTAGAATTAGCAAAACAACAGTGGTTTCTTTGTAAGTTTCTCTAACAAAAAAGTCCTTTTGGCTTCTAAAATTGCAAATTTGAGAAGTTCTCTTAATAATGCAATAATGGAGAAATTTTCATTTGTTTGGCAGCTTCGATGAGAGACAGCAAAGTTCTTTTTTCTCTTTAATTTCTCAGTCTACCTAGAACTGTCTCCTCCTCTCTCTCCCCCTCTCTCTCTTCGATTCTTCTGTTCTGCGTCGTTTTCTCTTTTCTACAAGAGCTGTTAGCAAATTCTCCACTTACTCTTGTCCGAAGTGGCTTTTATCTTATATCTCAGCTGTATCTCTCTTGTACTAAATATTTCTCACAATTTCGCTTTACCAACTGAAAGGCGTCGTCTAAAGCTCTCGAATTGGAACTGATTCTTAACTGAAATGGCGAAACCTACTGGATTGAGAGCCCAGTCTTCCGAACTGTGGCGAATTATGAGGAGATCGTAGCTTTTGAGCTCCACGACTCATTCAAACGAGGCCTCTTGAGAAAGATTCGTCCCTCTTAGTTCCAATTTGAGTTTTCCTTTTCTGGATTTTGGTAAGAATTAGCTAGGGATAGATTGATCTTGTCGGATTATGCACAAAGTTCGTTGAAATTTGAAGAGGCAAATTGAAATTTGCTAGCAATTGGAGAGAAGAGGGATTGATCAGTCACAATGGGGCTTCTTAGCATCATGGGGAATTCTTTCCGGTGCTCGGCATCTGGTGAGAGGCTGGTTTCTGCGGCTAGAGACGGCGACCTCCAAGAGGCCAAGGCTCTCTTGGAATACAACCCTCGGCTTGTTCGTTATTCCACTTTCGGAGTTCGCAACTCTCCGTTGCACTATTCAGCAGCACAGGGCCACAATGAGGTAATAAGGTGCTTCTCCTCTTATTGCAGAATATTGAAATAGGTATTCTGTAATTTTCCGACTTCTCTTGGGCTGGGCATTTCACCAAGCACCTTATTTGCACTCTTCTTACATGCCTTATCCAGATAGATTCTTGTATGGAACCTCTAGAATCCAGTACTGTTATTCTTTTGTAGATTGATGAGAAATAGCAAACCTTTTGTTATTTGTGGATATATTATATTGCAGTGCTTTTACAAAATTGTTTCTCTCTGAGATAATTGTTTTAATGTTTATACTCTCAGATTGTCTCTCTCTTGCTCAAGTCAGGTGTTGACATCAACCTCAGGAATTTTAGAGGAGAGGTGTGTGATTGCCGCCTGCTATTTTACATTGTAATTGTACGCTTGTAGCTACTGAAACATTTATTACAGTACATCTAAAAGTTTAGAATTTCTTAATTATGAAGGCGATATTTTCTGGTATCAAATATAGTAGTGTAAATTGTGGAACTTTTGTTTTGGAATATTGTCATTATCAGTGTTAAATCAGAATCCTTTATACCTTTTCCTATCAGCAATGGTATTGTTGCGTTTTGACTTTTGATGTATCTTTTGCTACAGAAATATATAATATTTTTGTACCTCATTGTTTCAGACTGCTTTGATGCAAGCATGCCAATACGGTCATTGGGAGGTCGTTCAAACTCTCATCTTACATAAAGCTAATGTAAGTCTCATTTTTGTAGACCTTTGTATAATAATGGCAACAATTAACAAATGGAAATGGTTTTCAACAAGATCTATGTACTACCTCTAACTGTCTGGTGCCTTTGATGTGCTGATAGAGCATAGTGTATCATCAATACTAGGTGTCCTTTGAATTGGTACAGTACCAAACCTTTGCAATAACAATTCTCTTTGTTCTTTTATCTTATTTTTCAATATCTAGGCTTGAAATTTATTTTTAAAGCTTGCAATAAAATAGCAATAGTCTGCAGTCTTTGTTAATTATCAGAAGTACCTTACTGCATGTGCAATATACAGCCAAGAGATATCTGTCTTTTCCAACTAAGGCCAACATTTTTTTTTGGTATTATTTGTGTACAAGACCAATTGTATCTAAAAAACATAAATATTCTGTTAGATGTTTATAGTGTTTGGCCTTTGCCCTAACAAGGATTCTTTGACTTCTAAGCCAAAATTGACATGAAACTTATAGGATGCCAGTTTGTGCCTTTATTGGTAATGTAATAGATATAAGTGCTTCTTTTGAACGTAAGAAAAGATAGTGTAGTTCTTGTTTGCTCGATTAAACTTGGTCATTGCTTGTAGATGACCAGAAAACTGTTGGCTGTAAAGTTGCCAAATGAGTATTTGTGATATTGCTTTCAAATATGATAGATTAAAGGATATAATTTTCAAATAACACATTTAACTTGGTATGTTGACAAAATTTTAAATATTTTACTGAGATGCAGATTCACAAGACTGACTATCTTAATGGAGGAACGGCATTGCATTTTGCAGCTTTAAATGGCCATGCACGTTGTATTCGGCTTTTACTAGCCGATTATGTCCCAAGTATACCTGACTTCTTAAGTAGTGCCTCAAACCAAGACATTGCATATGAGTACGGACATCTTTTCTTCATTTTAGGTTTTAATGACATTTCCTAATTTGCAATATATGTCCAAAATGTTTGAGGGCTTTGCAGATGACATTTGTGTTATGTATTGTACAGTTATACCACAAACACACAACTTATGCTTAATTAGTTGTGAGCGAAGACCAAAAAGATTTTGGATGTTTGATTATTAATTTTGTATAATATCGGGTACAATTAGCTTGGATGACATTTGTGTTACGTATTTTACAGTTATACCACCAACACACAACTTATTCTTAGTTAGTTGTTAGCAAAGACCAAAAAGATTTTGGATGTTTGATTATTAATTTTGAGGGCAAGGCAGTTAGTCATTTTTCTCAATGCGACCTTGATATTCAATTATTCAGAGTTGGTTAACATTCATGAATGACTGTAAAACTGGTTGGTACAAGTTGCAAAAATTGTGGATTCCTCTTTAGATGCAAAATAATTGGCTCTTTTTTGTTTAGATACAGCCTCCTTAAATATTTTTATGTTTCTGTTTAGCTGTATGAAAAAAAATGTGCCATTTAATGCAGAAATTTATCGAAGATAATCAATATGATATCAGATGGAGGTGTTACCGCACTTCATATGGCTGCACTCAATGCGCATGTGGAATGTGTGCAGCTATTGCTGGACCTTGGGGCCAGCGTGTCAGTGGTCACAGTGGATGATGGGACAACAATCGACTTGATTGGTACTTCAAAGACCCTTTTTGTATTTATCTTTTCCTTTTCTTGTTAGACCTGCTTATAAAGGTTAAGCATAGAGAATCTCAAGTCCAGAATTCCCACATGGGATCCAACTAGTGATTGTAACCAACTCCAACAACCAAACAGGGAATCTTGGAGGAAAAAAAATAAACTGCACTTTGTTTTGTACCACATATGAAAACATTAAGATTTTCTACTACAACCACAACAACAACAACAACAAAGCCTTTTGTCCCAAACAAGTTGAAGTAGGTTAGAAATGAAGTCCATATTGGATTTCATTTCCATAAGATTGGCTGAATTTTTACAATGGCTCGCCAAGCCTATCACAACCCTGCTCCTTTCCAGGCTTGGAACCGGCTATGTTAAACATAGGCGGAGTTAAAACATTTAAGATTTTCTATTCATAAATAATAGGTCCAGGGAGCACACCACTTCATTATGCTGCATGTGGTGGAAATGCTGTCTGCTGTAAGGTAATTTTTGCTGATTTTTTCAACTTATTTTTTTATTTATGAAATTATTAACTCTGATAAAAAAATGCAGATGCTTATTGCTAAAGGTGCTAGTTTGACTTCCCAAAATGATAATGGGTATGTGCTCGAATTTTCAACTTCAACTCACCCATGAGAGATGCATTTTTGTTGATTCTTTTGTTCTAACTAAACCATGATCAGTACATTTCAGATTTAATTAAAGCTAAACGAACAGTAAATAATCAAAAGGAGGTTCTTGGTACTTGGTTAAAACTATTCTTTCGTTGTACATAGCCAGTCCCAAGCCCGAAAAGGAGGAGGGTTGTGATAGACTTGGCGAGCCAATGTAAAAATTCAGCCAATCTTATAGAGATGAAACTCAATATGTGCTTCATTTCTAGCCTTGGGATAAAAGGCTTTGTTGTTCTTGTTGTAGAAGTAGTAGTATTTGGCTAACTTAATTTTGTAATGCTTTTTGTTGTTGCAGTCGTACTCCATTAATGGTGGCTCGTTCATGGAATAGAAGTTGGCTTGAGGGAATTTTGAGCAGACAAACAGAAGCAAACATAAACATTGTACCTTCTCCATTTCTCTGTCTTCCACTCATGAGTGTTATTCATATTGCTAGGTGAGTGCAGGTGTTAGTTTTTTGAGGCAAAATTTGTATGTTTTTAACTTCAATCAGTGTCTGCTTAGTTTTATTTTCGTCGTTTTGTTTAGGGTTTTCTTTCTGCTTTGTTTTGAGACTTGATGATGCATTCGTATGACTCAGGCTGTGTAGTGCAATTATAATGAAAGATCTCAAAATTATAACTAGCTAGTATATGAGTGAAGTTTATTCTAGTTATCCCTGTTCCAGACCTGCTGCTTCAACTAAATTTTTGTCATAAATTTCTTATGCGCAGAGAGGTTGGATGGAGAAATAGAGAAGATTTGTCTCCATGTGATGAGCCATGTGCGGTATGTTTAGAGAGGAGCTGTACCGTTGCTGCAGAAGGTATATTCAATGCATTATCTATCTCTCTGTAACAGGGGTACATGATATAATCAACAGTGAGATGCTCTTGGTTGGTGCTGGTACATATATCGAGCCACCTTTAAATTTTCCCTTAGGTTCAACTGTAGAATTAATCCATTAACTTGAAAAAGGAGTGAAATGAAGACCCAAGTTATTGAATTGAGCTTCAGTACTTATTTCACCGTACTATTATTCATTTATATGTTTTGTGAATTATTAATTGTTACAGGGTGCAATCATGAATTCTGCACAAGATGTGCCCTCTATCTCTGCTCTACCAACAGCATTTCTGCCAGTTTGTCGGGTTCACCTGGTTCCATACCATGCCCACTTTGCCGGTATGGCATCGTCTCATTTATCCGACTACCTGGGACCATTCCTGCACGAGACCCGCCACGATCAAGCCTCTCCTTGTCTCTCTGCACGACATGCCCTGCTGTTGCTACAGACGTTGATCAGAATCCCATCTCTGAACCCAGCCCATCAACCCAGACATGTGGGAGCGACTTCCAGTGCACACGGGTCCCATCATTGAGCTCGGCTACATTCCGATCTAACAGCTGCCAGAGGTTAGCAACAGTGACACTGAACCCAGTTCTGTGCATGGGTAATCCTAATACAAGCCCGTGCCCTGTCAGATGCTCCATGCCAGGCTCATTTATGAGGCGATCAATGTCTCACGGAGAGGGCAGCAGCAGGAGGTCCTGGGTTTTTGATGATGTGGCTACTACCTCAGCCACTGACAGCTAGGTTGGGTGTTCCTTTTTGTTAGCTATTTTTGGGAGGAGAGGGCCACATTTGTTTGTTTTGTGTGTGTTCTGTTTCGTGGTATTAATGTGCAGGCATGTGATCACAGTATGTCAGGTCTATTGTTGCTTTGTTTTCTTTCTTCCATTTTTCTTAATTTCTGAGTTGTTGTTTTGCGGGTGCTTTGTAAATAGAATACGGAATGGGATTTAATGGTTGTGTTGAAGGGAAGAGAATGAGGATGCATATCAAGTTTATTGATGGTGCAAGATATCTCTGGCACTGGTTCTTGACTTCTGGCTTGTTTCTTGCACTCTTGTTACCTTTACTTCAAGTTGGGTGAGATCTTACCAACTTCTATAATTTCTTGCTAGTAATTAGTAGTCTTTTTTATCATGGGAGCTGCTTTTATGAATTCACATTTCATGAAGTACTTCACGTGAATCTAGACCGCTCACTGAACTTTGAGATGCGTGTGCGTGAATCTCAAAGTTCAATAAATGTCTCCGATTCACGTGGAGTATTTCATGGATATGCACTTAGCTTTTATGATGTCTTGCTTAATTACTTGTGTTTTTTTGTGCGTGTGAAATTTTTGTTCGTCTTATTTCCGGTAACACAGCTATTCTGGAGTTTTGTAACAGCTATACTTTCATCTTTGTTTATACTTTTTTTTTTTTTTTCAATGAACAACTTTTCTGTTGATCTAACTTCACTCTTTTGGACTATTTTTTCTTGAGTTGGGTATGCTATTGTACCTTGAACAATCAAATCAATAGTAGACCATAGGCAAATGCAACCCACCTAGTTGAAGGTAACAGTAATATCGACTTAACGCTCTAAGAGAAGAATGATAAATTGTCGAGTCTAAACAGTTACTGCTCTAGAGCCCAAAACCCATTTCTGCGTTTAGGTCTGGTCAACTTGCCTTCCGGGAATGTACCACCTCTTTCAGTTTGAGATCTCAACTACGCCAGAGCTCAATTTTTTCAAAACCCTTCCACTCTATGCTTACTGAACTCTGACAATGACCACAGCGACTCTATTCTGAGAAAACTAAGGGTCTGCTCCAGCTAGAGATTTGAAAATAACCCGAGCGGGTCCAATACGGAGACAAACCTAGAGGTGGCAGAATTGAGAATTCGACCCGACCCGAGAGACTCGCCTGACCCGATCCAAGATGATTCGTAATCCGAGACGAAGCAACACATGAGCGATCTGAGTCCAACCAGACTCGAGCCGACCCGTAACTCGAGATGATGTACACATGAGAATCCTAATCCGGTCCGTAACCCGAAAACATAGAATACATCTCAGCTCTCATCACCTGCAAACCTTATCTGTTTCGGATCAGTTTTGCCTCAAGCTTGAAATCTGGATGCAGGCTCTTGGCTCCACTTTCTACCAGTCGTCCTGAAAAGTGATTTGTCACTCCTTTCTCTTAAAGAAGAATGTGGTTTATCTCCACCTCAATTTGTCCGGCTGATTAATTCAAATCATAGATTGGTCACATCACATCTAAGCCTGAAGCTTTGAAAAGGCAGACTGACACGGCTGAGCAATTAGGCTTTGCTCGTTCCATTCGTCCAGACTTTTTGTGCATGCATTAATTATTTGTGCTTATCTCAACCAATATGTCATTGATGCAAGGTTGAAAATTTTCAGAAATCTTGGTCTTTTACAAGAGGATGTAGCTCTTTTGATTAGGAAACTCCCTCTGGTGTTGACTGCACCAGAGGTGATGGTTGTCAATGACCCCCTTTTTTTTTGCAAGTTTTGCTAAATTATGTACTTTTTTGGATTTTTGAAAACAAACTATAATAATAAGTGATTAGTTGTTCCTAGTTTAAAGCAACACAAAGGCCGTTTATTGAAGGAATGTTACTTGGAAGCAAAGGCTTGATATGTTTTGAGCTTGAAGGAATCAAGGCCCATGAAATTTGTGTGAGAAAAAAATTAACTAGAATTGGGGCATTTAATAGCCCACAAAACAGAGAGAGGTGTGACCCGAATCGATATCCTCTGGGTAGCGAAATCGCTACCCAGAGTGCGTATCGTTTGATTTGGACCGTCCGATTGATATCAACGGTTCAGATTCAACAATACAAGGGGGCCTCCTGATTCATATCAGTGGCGGTCGAGCGTCGATCTTCAATCTAACGGTCCATATTGCGATACGCAGAGTGCGGAGCAGATGAGATACGCAGAGGATACAGGTCCGGTGTGACCCACACACCAAACTGGCTTATGATAATTCGTGTAATTCTGAACTTAAACCGACTTTGTTTTGTTATAATGAAACATTACGTGAAAGAGTATAATTGATCAAAGAATTTCAATAGTATTAAAATATCAGGGGCATGAAAAATCTTGTTTTATTACGTGGAACAAATTCCACCAACTACAGATCTACTTCTTTTCCTGATTTTTTAACCATGTGATAAGTAATTATCCCAATCCATAAAAAGAAAAAAAACCCATCAATATCTTACCATGAATTGATTTTCTGCATCACTGTTTGTTACGAATCATACGTATCCATTACAACAACCACAAAAAAAAAGAGAGATTTTAAAATGTTTTCTCGAATCTGAGATACTTCCCCATTTCACCAATCTACTATGTTATACTACGAACAACATTAAAAAAAAACCATTTCATAGTTCTCTTGGCAAGTAAGCTTGCACGTGATATAGCTTTTGCAATGTCTCAAATGAGACTAGGAACATTTGTTAAGAGTTAGTGATAATAGAGTAGGTAGCATTTGACGGATGATAGATCAAATTAAACAAACGGGTCATGCTTTGACGAGTCAAACTCCTCTACAATTCATCCCTCTGATGAATAATATGATTATTCTAAGAACACTCCTCTACAATTCATCTTTAGAGACTAATATGATTATTATTCTAAAGATACTTATTCCTTATTTGCCAACTACGATTACACATGTCAAACGCGTAAGTAATCAGTGAATAATTTTACGAAAATTTAATTTTTTTGCCACTACAAAATTATTCAATCTTCAAAATACCACCACAAAATACAAAACTAGACTCAAAAGTTGGCATTTATATCATTTCAGTTTGACAAAATGTAATTATAGTTGACAAATAACATAATTAATAGTTTGTCTGTTCAGAGTTCAGACATGAATAAACACTTCATGTTTTCATTAATTTAAAGAGTGGAGATACATTGACTACTGTTAAATGGTTAAGTTTACAATCTTCATACTGATTTTTCAAATAAGTTAGTAATCTTAAAAAGTATTAAAAATTATATATTGACATATTTTTAAATTATAGTAACTATAGCAGTAACTTAACTCGGAGTGCAGTAATTATACTGGGTAAAATTGTTGTAAATCCGCTATTATGTTTGCAAGTTTAAAAATCAATATAGGTTGGATATATATTATGCTCTTTGAATGAAATTTGTATAAAGAAAATCAAAAGGAAAACCTCACTAAAAATACTAACTGTATTTTACAAAGCTATTAAAATAGCAAATTATTGTAGTCAACTCGTTTATTACTAACACCGACATAATGAAAGTTTTCTCTCTTCACCAAAAGATTTTGAAGGATAAATAAAAGAACAACAAAAAAAAAACAAACAACAACAATAAAAACATAAAAATAATAATTGTTGTTGTTATTCTAAAAACAAAACAAAAATTAATAATAATAACAATAATAATAATAATAATAATAATGATAATGATAATGATATAATTATTATTAGTTATTACGGTTTATTATTCTTATTCTTCAAATTATTATTATTATTATTATTATTATTATTATTATTATTATTATATAATTATTATTATTGTTGTTGTTGTTGTTGTTGTTAGTACTACGAAGTATCAATTTAAGCCAGATCAAATATGACATTTTACCAAAATTAATTGTAGAAGCTCCGCCGTGATTCATAATTTCATTTTATATAGTCAAAAGAGCACCATCTCATACACCATTTTGTGTCTATTAAAATGGAGCTTGCACTACCAAAAAGCCCAAAGCTGCTTGTCTAATCTTGTGCTGTGCCACCTGCTCAGGCAGCCTAGCTGCCTAACACAATGTAACATGTTGTGTGTCAGTGTGTGGATCGTGGTTAACAATTCTCAGTATTTAAGTTTGTTTAATTTCACACAGCGAAGATATATCTGTTCAGATATAACAAAATTTTAATGGTTTGAAGGTTACCGTTTTTCTTTTGTTCTTCATTTTTCTTGAAGTACTGGTTACTAGCTAGTGGTCACCTAATATATATATATATATAATGATTAAAAAGATGTCACTGATAGATATGAAGTCGAAGAACACTGCTGCTCAAGCATAATAACGTTTGTTTTATTTTGTCGAGATTTGGGAATTAACTGTATTCTATTATGTTCTTATAAAATGGCAAACACTGAAACACAACAAGTACGTACGTATATATTATCGTATATCTCTCAACTTGATTTTAATGGAGATTTGTGGTATCTCATGATCTCATCAATACATCAGCACATTTTTATTTTTTTGAAGGAAACATCAGCAAATTTTTAGTTCGTTGTTACGAAAGAAAAAAACAAGAAAAAAGAATTAGATACGTTACTACAAGTCACAATTATGTGTAATACTAATAATACATACGAGTGTCAATTTTTTTTTTGAAACAACAGGCAGAAAACCTACTAAATTTTCATTGATAAAAATATGTACATAATGAGTATCAATTTTTAACTATGAATAATATATAGGAGTGTCAAGTTTTTATTTGATCCGATCAAATCGACGTGATTCGTGCTCAGGTCGACCTAACCGGTCTAAATTAACAAAAATTTGGGGATCGGAAACATATAATTATTAATTTAGTTTTTGCCATTTTTTTAAGTCTTTGACATTTTTATTTCACTAGAACAAAAATGGTCTTTAGAAACACTTGTAACATAATTTATCATATACAATGTTTTTTTTTTAAAGTAATATCATATTAAAAGATGTATTTTTTATTTTTAAACGGAAGTGTAAGTGTTACCCGTAGGAGCGGATAGCAAAATTTTCATCAGACGGGTTCAAAATTTACGGTTTTTTTAGTAAATAAGAAATGATGCATATTCTCAAAAAAATTTAAAATACATGATAAAAAAAAGTCTCTAATACATGGAAATTTTTGGAAAAAAAATTTCTGGAGGAACAGCATTTCATGTGACACCGCCACTGGTTAGTGGTTACCCCATCCTTGGATTAGCCTTTCGATTCATGCTAAAAATATATACATTTATGACATTAAAGTTATGATGATGCAACTTCTTTAAAAGTTCATACTTTGTACAGAACTTCCAATTAACATTTAAAAAAGAATTCAAGTTGGCACATTGCTTTAGGTTGATCACGAAGTAAACAAAACAAAGAAGAAACAAGTTAAGAGTATTGACCACATAATCTTAATCTTCTGTGGCAAATGTCGACTGCCTGAAAATGTGGTGAGTCATACTTTACATGACTATGCAATGGCATCACATGTCGGTGGCTGAAACCTGGATTTATTTAAAGTTTAAACAGTGTCTGTTAATCTGTTTCCGGTTTAATTGAAAACCAAAATGCAGTGCTTGACGTTAAAGAAATCAATTACTGGTACCATTCAACCAATGCACAAATTTCGAAGTCTTCAGAACCAACCCAAAGACAAAATAATGTTGCAAACTGCAATCTCAAGAAAATGGAAGCTTCTTCCACACCTAAGCACATCATGGTCATGTTTGATTGTGGAGTAATTTTAATTCGAATTAAATTACTTACTTCAAGTTAAGATGGAGTAAGTTAATCATATTTGACGAATTAAGCTAATTCATCTAAAGATGTGGAGTAACTTACTCCGAATTAATTTAAATTTTACTTCAACTTACTTCATCAATTTTACTCCACGTTTGATGGATTAAGTGTGAAGTAAGAGAGTTAATCCACCTCTTACTCCACAACCAAATAGGAGGAACTAATAGATTTTGCATTAGAGTCGCTTTGCACGTTTTTTTTAGAAGTAGGGTACTTGTTTGTTTAATTGAAACAAAAATTTAGATACTATAAGATTCTAAATGTGCATATATCAAGAGTTGATATAATAGATAACTAAAGATATAGCAAAATTAAATTACCTATTACAATCATTGATCCAAATTTTTTGCTAGCCTTCCTATGACTTGCTAAAATATTCATGACTTACACACAAAAGCAATACACAAATAGCAAATATAATAAGTCTAACAAATCAACTGTTTCCTCAACACCATCAAGAAAGCATTAAATCAACAAGTTTCATAACAAAACATCAACAACACGAAACATAATTTCATCTCCCATCATCTGCATTTTCACTGTCAGTACTCAAAACATGTCCAAACAAGAGATCCTCCTAAATAATGTTGGGTTCAAAGATTTTGTTTTGGTTGTAATTTTAAGATTCTAAGAAAAACAAATTAATTTTAACCAAATAAATTTTGACTGAAGAAAACACAAATATTTGTTTTTACATAAATAACATAGCATAATTTGAATTTGCTCACAGAAATTGCCTGCATGCAAGAAAGAAAAATTAAATCTCTTATCCTTATTGCGAAATTACATTTCTTAACCTTATCGCAAAATTCAATTATTTGCAGGAATCACACCGCAAGCAACAAAATTGTTTTTCATTTCTTACTAAAATCGTTCGTCAGCAACGAGAAAAAAACTAACAAAATATAAGAAGAGAAAGCTTTATCTTTCAGCTGGTGAAATACGATAGAAAATATGTTTTTACGAACCCTTACAAATTACATTAGGAATTAGAACAAAACTATAATTTTTCTTAACTTCAAACAAATATTTTATACCGTTTTTATGATAAAAATGTTTTTTTTTTCTTTTAGTGCATTTTAATTTTAAATTTATTTTCAGTCTATCATGAATCATGATAGTGAAATAAAATTAGTTGTGTTTTCCCATCTCACCACTCACTACTCACCAGTGATACAAAAGAAAACATCAACCATTCAACCATGCAGTAATAGATAGATTTAATTTATCATGTCTACTGAAGATCCGGGACGTCATTCTTAAATTTTTGTCTTTTTTTTATTTGAAACCCAAAAAGACATTTCTTAAATTTTTCTTCATGTGAGTTCAGCCCTTTAGGATTGTACTGTACAGAGAATATTATTTTTATATTACACATGGATTATGCAATCAAAATTAAATTAAAGGAATTAATAACAAAGTTTGAGCTGCTTATTTCCATAATAAAAATCTTTTTTTTTTATGAAACAAGTGGGAAGATTCAACTCTTCATTTTATAACAATAAAACGAAGAATACAGATACGAGTTTAGCCAAGCAGGCTAGCAGCCAAGCACCGGCAGGAGAGGATCGAATGGAATGCTTCCACGTGTAATTGTAGTGTATTTGCTTTTTAAATATTAGATTTCTTTTGAAATAGTCTTTCATTAATTTCAGCACTTTTGTTTCTGTTCAAATATGAATAAACTAAGCTATAAAATTCAACCAACAACTAGATAGTTGCGTATGATATGTACGAACTTCTCTACCTAGACATGAAAATTTATAATAGTTCAATTTTTTTATTTTATAAAAAGCTAATATGTATTTACCGATTTACGTATGAATATTTTAGTGTTATTGATTATTGTTGTTGTTTGAAATCTCTCTTAATGAACACAGTAATTAAATGAATGCTCGTGAATAAGTTGTCTGATGTCTCTATTATAGAAATAAGCGATTTGTAACTAATTATTCATTGAAATTATTATTTTCAGTTTAGTTTTCTTAAAATATCAACATTTTATTTTTATTTTTTTATAAAAAGCGAACTATTCTTGATAATATATGTACTATTTTTTTAATGAATTTTAGACCTCTTCGAATTATTTTGAGTTTCGAATTTGTTACCATAATTAATATCCATAATTTTTAATGCGCTTTTGAAGATTTTGAAGCAGATTGATGGTCATATTTTGCCAGTGATTTTAAATTTAGTATTGAATCTCAAAACAATTAACGACTAGATAGATCATAAATGAACAATTCAAGATTAAAATTTCAAATGGCATGTTGAAATATAAAACTTGATCTACACCATGCCAAAATTAGAATTTCAAATTGTAAGAAATTGAATTTAATTTGTGGAAATGAAATTCTGTCACTCCAACTATATCAAAGGCGGAGCTTCATAATCGCAGAGGTGACAGTTGTCCCCTACAAAAAAAATGCAATGTATAATCAATTGGAGCTGATACGTAGATACCACATTTGATATCGACTATCGATACCGATGTTATTATGCATATTTAGTTGAGTTATTATGCACGTTATTTGAGTTATTATGCATGTTATTTTTCTGTAGTTAAATAGTTATGCGTGTTATTTTTAGTATCGAAATAGTTATGCTTGTTATTTGAATTATTATGCACATTATTTTGTTAACATACATAATATTTTTTCAGTACAAAAATAAAAAAAACATGCATAATACTTCAAAAATAATTTGCATAATAATTTGATCGGTACTCAATAACATCCAAAAATATAGAAGGGAGATCACAAAGCTTAACTCAAGAACATCTTTAGAGATTTTAAAGTTCAGTTTATCAAATCTCAATAATTTCTTTATATTAAAATCTTCTAAAAATAGATTTTTTTCTATTTCTAAGATTTTAAGTACTTATTTTGTATTTTTGAAAGTGAAGAAACATATAATAAAATAATTAATATTTATACATAAAATGAGGTGATTTTAAAAAATTCAAAACATATATTTAAAAAAATTCTAAAATTAGAAAAAAGATTTTGATTAAAAAATTAGTTGAGCATGATAAATAAAAATTAAAAGGTGATTAGAATTTTTTTGAGTTAAGAGTACCAAACAATTGGTGTTCCTAACAACACCACAACTTTTACATGTGTAGTACATGTAACATATTAATTTATTTTTAATACATTATTTATATAAAATAAAAAATAATATTATTCATTTCATTCGACATTCCATAACAACCGTAAAGACACGAACTCGGTCGTTGCCAGCTCGTTACGAACTCGTTCGTTATCAACTCGTTCGTTAAGTAACGAGCCGATCTTAAACTTGACTAAGCTCGTTCGTAATCATATCATCCGATTGTTCATAAAATTTAATGAATTACAATTTACAACTAAAAGAAGTAAAAATGAAAGAACTGGGTCATAAATGCAAATAAACCCAACAATAATAAAAATGCAAGCAAACAAAAATATTAAATACAGTTTTTGGTTGCATTGTATTTCCTCACCTTCCCCCTCCCTCCTTGCAATTAATCCAATTAATTTCTCTTTTCCAGTTTTCAATCTGCTTGGTTTGCCATTTACTTCTCCACTCATTAAGGATCTCAACCTCCTTTCTCTCTCCATTTCTCTCACCCCTTGACCTTCTTCATATTTTTTCTTTTCTTTCCGAACCAACCAAAACCATCTCTCTCGGAAAGAGAGAGGAACCTAAGATTCAAAGAAACCTCTGTAGTCTGTATCAGAGAACAGAGAGAGCGGCTTGTCCCTGAGAAAAGCGCTCTTCTTTGTAACTAGTTCAAATATCATAGAAATTCACTGAGCTCTCTTTCTCCCTCTCTCTGCCAAGAACTATCTCTGTCTCTCCTTTAGAAACCTTGGCAGCGGCTGTCAAGTATAAAATTTTCTCTCTGCACGTGCACGTCGCCACGTCCCGTTTCTTCCTAAACCGCAACCATGAATTGCACAAACTAAAACCCATGTAAGTTTTGAACTTTCGTTCTCTTTCTCTCTGCATCTTTCAAATCATGAATTGGGTATTGCATCAAAACACTCTAATACCATCTCCACCTCCTATTTCTGACTCCACAAACTTGCAAAACAAAATAAGCCCTAGTATCCTCCTAATTATTCTGATTTTAGCTATAATTTTCTTCATCTCTGGTCTCCTTCACCTCCTTGTAAGATACCTAATCAAACCAAATACACGAGAAGCACAAGATTTGTTCGACAATTCTACCACGGCCTTTGAAGGCCAATTGCAACAGCTGTTCGACCTCCATGACTCAGGTGTAGATCAGTCTTTTATAGACAATCTTCCAGTTTTTCTCTACAAGGCCATAATCGGCCCAAAGGACCCGTTTGATTGTGCAGTTTGTCTTTGTGAATTCGACCAGGACGACAAATTGAGGCTCTTGCCAAAGTGTAGCCATGCTTTCCATTTGGAATGCATCGATACATGGCTTTTATCGCACTCGACTTGCCCCCTTTGTAGAAGAAGCCTTCTGGACTACTCCAACAGCTGCTCTCCTCTAATTTTTGTTTTGGAGTCGGGCAGTGACAGCTCAAGAGAAATCGGTACCGTTTCAGGCAGAAGGGAGATTGCGCAAAATACCCATCCGGTCTATTTTGGGGACGACGAGTCGGGGATGTCTAACAATGACTGTCTGAGAAAGAGCACAGAACATGATGATACAAAGGAGGAGACTTGTGAAGCAAAAATTGTTCAAGTCAAACTTGGAAAGTTTAGAAGCATGGAGACAAGTAGTGTGGCTTTGGGTGAAGGGTGCAGCAATGATACTGGTACCAGTACCGAAAGTGGTACAAAAAATTTGGATCAAAGGAGATGTTATTCCATGGGTACTTATGAGTATGTCATGGATGACCGATCTTCGCTACGTGTGCCCATAGAACCTCCCAAGCAAAAGCCGGTATATAAGAGACCAGGTCACCGAGCTGCCATGTCAGAGTGCGATTGCCATTCTAGGAGAGAAGGGTTCAAAGGACTCGACCAAATTATGGAAACAAGTGAACCCAAAAATGCCGATGTTTGTACGAAACTTAACAAAAGGGAGAGCTTCTCCATTTCGGAAACATGGGTTCGAACGAAGGAAAGATCTATCTCGGAGGCCAATTCGAGGCGGTCTTCATCGTTCCGACTGCCAATTGAGTTGAACTCAAAATCCAAAATTGGAAATGGTAGTCCTTTGACTGAATCAGAATACAATGTCTCAACATGCGATAAGAGCCGGAGCATGGTGGATTGGGATCTAGAATCGGCAAATTGCGAGAATAGCACGGGTCCGATTTCTAGGGCTGATGAGACGTCGTCTTTTGCTAGGAGAACCCTTCTTTGGATCATGGGTAGACATGAACAGAGATGATACAGAGGTGGCATTTTTTTCTTTAAATTTGATTTTGGAAAATTATTGTTGGGTTGATATGTATATGGCTTAATTTAGTTTTTTTGGTGTTTTATCATGAAATTAGGGAGGAGAGTATCTGCAATTGAGCATATAGAAACCGCAAAGTGGCAATCTTTTTGTTTTTCAAAACATCATCAAATTTTTCTTCATGGATTTGCTTTTAGAGTTGGACATGCTTTTTGTGTAAACCTCTCATGCCGTCATGCAGACAATTTTATATAGGGAAAAATAGTGTTTTGTCACCAAGATTCTCGTCACTCTTCAAAATACCATTATAAAAACATCAAATTGATTATTTGACACTAAAACTCAAATTTTGTTTTTTTGTCATTAACCTTTTTAAAACTGAATTAAAAAATATATAAATTTTTAAATCCCTACGCTAGTACGCTGCCCCGTCACAAAATTTTTAAATCCCTAATCTTTGCAAATTTAACCTCACAACTTTTTTGGTCAGACCAAAACTCGAAACTGAGTCGAGTCATAGAGAGAGAGACGAAGAACCTAGCCCGGCTACCATTTGCTAGTTCATTCCAGCTTTGTCAGGCCAGTCGCCTCCGCCAGGCCGCCATTCTGTCTCTGCCAGATTTGCTTCGCTCTAAAACCGTAGCAGTGTTTAATCCTAGCTTTGCTCCCCCATTCTGTCTGCAAAGACTTTAATTCTGCGAGTAAAGCCATTATCTATGTGGATGAACAATTTACTTCTGACGTTATTACTGCACTCTTATTCATTACAACTTTTAAGTTGTTGCATTATCTCTGCCATTCACGATAGTGCCTAACCTTAGCTTTGTCTTGTTTCTCTGTACCATGCTGGCAGTGCTTAACCCACTAAAAAGTGGTACCATACTGGTCATTTACCAGTGCATTTTTTAATTTGGTTCTGTGTACCTTGACAGTTTTTCTGTACCTTATCAGTAACCATGCGAAATGTACAATACTGGTACCAGTTTTCCAGTTTTCCAGTACCTTTAAAAATGCGGAAAACTCGACCATCAAAAAAGAACTTGCAAAGAAGAAGATCCGGAGGCTGCTGCATCTAGGAGGTATTACTGGTACAACAATGCTTGATTTATCTGTGATTGCTGATGTTTTGTTTTAATTGTTGTTGTTTTGTTTTAATTGCTGATATTTTATTTTAATTGCAGAAGGAGGTGTCAAAGAGCACAAACAGTGTCAGCTACAGATAATTGAGACCTGTAAGGGACTGTTTTGTTTAATTGTTGTTGTTTTGTTTCATTGTTGTAGTTCAATTCTTGTAAGGGGTAATGATTATCTGTTGCTATTTTGTTGTAAGGGAAGGATAGGTGTCATAGGAGGTTCTGGCTGTGCTGCATTTTCTTAGAATTGTTGACTGATAATATTTGTAGGAGGTTCTGGATTCTGAATATTTTGGATGTTTAATTTGAAAAATAATATATTTTCTGATTGTGTAACTTATGCCTGATTTTGCTTGAAGCACAGAGTTGTATTATTATAGCGCATTTGGAGGTAAAATTTTTGAATGTGTAACAAATATTTTCTGATTGTATTACATAGAATCTTCCAACTTATGAATTGTCAGACCATATTATGGAAATAAATTACTGATTTCTATGGAGCCTATTTCTAATTTGATGTTTTTTTATGACAATTTGAAGAGTTACAAGAATTTTAATTTTAGTGATAAAAAAACTAATTTCACCTTTTATAAAATGTCATACTAACATCAAACAAAATACTTCTCCTTTAAAATTCTTGACAAAATGTCCTTTTGGAGCTCAAATAGGAACCTTTCTTTACTTCCCCTTACCCTCCCTCATGTTTACTAGCACTTAAACTATTTTTTTATGTTCAATATGTGCAAATATAAATTCAGTCAATGAAACAATTAACAAATAAACTCAATATTAAAAATAATTGAGCGGGAATAATTGGTTGAAAAAAAATAATTGAGTAAAAAAAAGCAACTTTGCGTTCTCCATTTGTGCAAAAGAATATAATGCTACTTTATATTGCGGCATCAAACTGATTTTAAAAAGTGAAAAGTTAAAATCAGTTTAATGTAATATACTTTTAAAAAAGAATATAATGCTACATTTGTGCAAAACTAGAGGCATCTTTCTTTCTTTCACTTTAATTTAAGATAATATTTCGTAGATACCATATTTGATAGCAACTATTAATATCGATTTTATTATGCACTTTTAGTTAAGTTGTTCTGCACATTATTTGAGTTATTATGCATGTTATACCGTAACTATTTCAGTACAAAAAAAAAACATATATAACTATTTCAATACAAAAAATAACTTGTATAATAACTCAAATAATGTGCATGATAACTCCACTAAAGGTACATAATAAAATCAATAACATGTATAACTATTTCGGTACAAAAAATAACATGCATAATAACTCAAATAATGTGCATGATAACTCAATTAAATATGCATAATAAAATCGATATCAATAGTTGGTATCAAATATGGTATCTACGTATCAGCTCCCTACTTTTAAAAAGTGAAAACTTCTGGTTGACATGGATATAATTTAATTACTTGATACCTCTTTATTTGTGATTGCGTAATTGCATCCAATTAAGGGATCAAAAAGTGGGAAGTGAATAAAGAGGGGAAATTTTCATGGAAATTGTGTCCTTAATTGGTTTTCCATTTATTATCTTCAAACTTAATTCGTAAACAAAGTTTAATGCACTCAATTATCAAAACGACGCCTGCAAACTTAATTTTTTTAAAAAATCTTCATTAAATAAACAAGTTTTTTCCAAAAAAAATGTTACAATCTTATTTTTTTTTTATTTCAACCTTTAAAATTCAATAATGCAAATCGTTGATCTTATTCATTTTTTTTAACTTTAAATGCATTCATGTAAAATTTTATGAGTTTGTTCAATTACTTTTATACCAGATCAAGACGTTAAAGCTATGTCTTAAATTAATCAATAATAATTAATTAGATTCAGTCATTTTTAATCACATAAACTAGCATACATGAACAAAAAATTATAAAATTTTAAATGCACATATCTCTAGAAAGATCAATATTATGAATTTGATTTGGGTTTAAAAATTTTGAACATATAGAAAAGTTAACTTGTATCATTCAAAAACTTATGGCGTTGGAAGCTCTTGTAAAAAAAAATTGTAACAGCAACATCCCAAGTAAAATAATGTAATATACTGTTCTAAAGTGACAATTGAATTGACACTGTCTGTGAATTTGATGAAATTGAACAGATACATAATTAGATAAAATCCACTGCAACTGTTCAGCAAAACAAAAGAGGCAGGTTTCTCAGAAAGTGTTTTCATTTTTAACGAAAATATACATAGTTTTGACTGGTCAGATTTTTGAAACATTTGCAGAGAACAAGAAGCAAATTGATGAATATGAATATAAGCAAAACAAATTTCTCCGTACAATTTTCATGTGAGTCTCCAATCTCTATGTCTGGTTAACTTTCCTGTATACTTTTTCAGGAATGAAACCTCACATTTGACCTCTTACCAGATTTGAGTTGCGAACTCAGGAGAAAAAAGTCAAATGAGAAAATACAACAGAAACTGAGAAACAGCTACAAATTTCACAAATGTCTCTTTCAGCTGTTACATGCTTTTTCAGCAGTGCTTGCGGGCTTGCGGCGTGACTCAGTTCGGAGGAACCGGATCTGGTGCCGCGCACCAGGCGCACTGTACCGTCTGTGGGCCGTCCAATGTTTTGGGCTGCTTCGATCCGTGTCATGATTTAAACCTTTCTGATTCTCATTGCTTACGATCAACTTGGCGACTGATCTAGACCGTTGATTTCCTATAGCGCGCCACTGCACAATAGAAGATTCGGGTACCAGTTCGGATGCCTCTTTTTTGTTTATTTTCTGTCGTAAAAATCAAGTAAATGACTCACATATGTCTCTTTTTATTTATTCAGAAACTCAACTCATACCTATAAATATTCCTTTACATATAGTTAACAATTATGCATCAAAATTCAAATGTAAGATAGGTAAGTTGCCTATTACATGTTTAGGTCTGTTCTTGTATCTAAAAAGACCTTTCATGACAGATTGGCAGAAAATAATAGATAAAATTTAAAGAAAATTATCTTTATGAAAAGATAAAATGCTTTCAGTGTGAGACAGGCTAGTTTTGGTAAACTCAGCAATATCTGCTATTTCATTATATTATATAATCTTATTTAAAGTGTCTAAATGAGTCATTAAAAAGATTGACACATTAAGAAGAAAGTTTTCAGAGGCAAGTTCAGCTTTAGAAAATCACATTTTAGATTTTGCCACTATCAATCACATTTTCATGTGATGATGGAGGCCCCAAAATAAAAGTACAATCCACAACTCTTTTAAGACAAAATTTGAATACGTACATTCGTTACTCTAGCATATGTTGATCGTTCATTTCATCGAGATTGTTGAAATGTAATTTGCTTTAATTTTTGATGTGTTTTCAAGAAAATATTTTTCACCAATCTCGATGAATTAGAATATCCATTGTACTTATCTTTTGAGTACCCAGATTTTTCGCTTTGAAAGATGCAAGTTTTGTTTCCTTTGTTTACAGCAAAATTTAAACGTCTATGTTATTTTATGTTTTTGCCCTTGCAGGAATGGACTTTGAATAAATTCCTGATAACATTTATATGTACAACAGGAATTTCAAATAAGAAATCTGATTATTTACTAAATAATAAGTTGGATTCAATTTTATTTTTTCCAATATTCTGCATTAATTTAATTTGGTCATTTCCCAAGAGCAATTTTATCCGTGTCAACTGGAAATTTTGAGAGACCAAAAAATTTGTTGGAAATATTTTCTATTGGACATACCATCTCATTTATTCTCAAGGGATCTGGCCAGCCGAACACGAATTCACATTCGATAAAAACACTCTGTGGTGAAATAACAATCGAATGATTAAAACGATTTCGAAATTTATGCGTGCGAATTTCGAAATTATATGAACTATTTGATTGATTGCTATTTCATTTTATGGAATATTTCACCGAATATTGATCCGCCAAACACACCTTAATATGTGCAGATCATCAATCGTGGAACCAATCAGATCATCAATTTTGATTTTTAAAAAAATACAAAATTATATGAAAAATGACTTTTTAGCAATATTTTAGTGGATTTTAATGAGTTTGTGTCCGAATTTGATCTCAACCTCAGTGCCCGAACCAAAATGACTCTGGATTCGCCCCTGAAACCAACGATTTGAATTGTTAACAATGATTGATATATTCTGAGTTTATTAATTTTGACCTCAGTTTCATAAAACAAGTTTTGCGTGACATTGAAATCATCTTCACAATAATCAAAGCAGGTACATTACGGTACTATGAATATTGATGACAAACAGTTGCTATTACTTCAAATTCTTAATTTTTTTGGAGTTTGGTGAACTTTGTATCAAATTTATATTTGATCAATTTTGAATTGTTCATTTTTAGTCACTGAATTTAGATATATCTATAAATTTAGTCACTTTCTGATATTTTTCATTGAAATGTTAACAAAAAATTGACATGAAGTGCATCTTTTTGTCTTCTAAATTTTTTATAATAATATATCTTTTAAATATAGTTGTCAAGTAGGCACACATCAGTTTTTTTGTTAAAATTTTGATGAGAAGTATGTGGGAGTAATTAAATTTGGAGATATATCAAAATTTAGTGACTCAAATGGATAATTCAAAATTCATTGATCAAATATGAATTTGATACAAAGTTTAGTAACCTCTTAGAAAATTTACCCATTTGAATTTTGCTGGATTCATTGATAAAATGAGAGCAACCATTGATAAAATTTGAAAACATTTGATTGCATCACAATATCACATTTTCTTCCAATAAAAAAATGCAAAAAATAATCCATAATATGTAAGATTGCTTTCAACAGCTTTTGACTCGAGGTATCTGAAGTTCCATAATATTTTATCTCTGGTACGGATGTAGAAAATATTTAACTGAGATAAATAATTTACTAAGTGAAAATTTTACATAATAATTAGTTCAACACAATTTATCATTTTGATAGGGTCAAATGGGAAATTTCAAATAATTACATTAAGAAGCAATGCAATTTATCAATTTTTTTGAAAAACAAGAGAGTCAACTGAATGTATTATTGCAAATTTGCACTATGCCAAAAGTATAGCGTAATGTGATGCGTTGCATTCAAATTAAATGATTCAGATTGCATTCATTATTATGCCATAATAAAATTGACAGCAAAGGCAGAACCAGATTTTGAGTGTTTGTGTAATTGTGTTAGTTGCTATAGTTTCTCTTCTCCATCAAGAGATAGAAAGAGACAGCAGAGATTGCCAAATAAAGATAACTTCCTCCAGCCTGTATGAAATTAAATGTGTTTGTTACTTTGTTTATGTTTGTACAGATAAATTTGAGATACGAAAACAAATACACCTCACAGCTTGATGCTTGAAGTACTGTTACGCGCCTCCTTTTGTTTTAACATGCCAGTTGTTTTCTGAGAACTGAGAAGCACATTAGAGGGTTTAAAATTGTATACAATAATAATAAAGCCATCCCCATAATTCTACTTTTTCAGTGATGACAGTTTTTGTCACATTTTGTCAGGATAAAATTCTATAATTTTGATGTTTCTCGGAGGTTAGTGGGAAACAGACAAAAAAATGTACGTATATGACATGATAAAAATTCTCAAGTGGCTTTCCAAGTGGTTTCCGGTCAGTAACGCATTATAACGCACTGCGGTAAAAATAAAATAATACAAAAAAATCAATGGTATATGACATGATAAAAAATTTCACACTACAAATAGTTATCAGTTCAGCTTTAATTCAATGTATGTATGTATGTATGTATGTATGTATGTATGTATGTATGTATGTATGTATGTATGTATGTATGTATGTATGTATGTATGTATGTATGTATGTATGTATGTATGTATGTATGTATGTATGTATGTATGTATGTATGTATGTATGTATGTATGTATGTATGTATGTATGTAGGTATGTAGGTATGTATGTATGTATGTATGTATGTTTGTATGTTTGTATGTATGTATGTATGTATGTTTGTATGTATGTATGTATGTATGTATGTATGTATGTATGTATGTATGCATGTATGTATGGTACTAGAAAAGCCCAAAATATCATTTATCAGGATGCTAACGGATCAGACAACATATAAAAGCCCAAAATAAAAACCCAAAAAAACTAGAGAACTTTGCGTGGTGTTTTCTGCTCCTCTTTTCAATTTGAAATTGTCGCGTATTACTTTCGTTTTCATTTTTTTTTTTAACTTGCTAATTAGCTAGCAACTCGACAAGAATAGAGAATATATTCTACATTCATACGACTTTGTCAGAAAAAAGGAATATTATAACAGTAAGCAAAGGAGGGAAATTTCCAAAATCCACCTCAACACCTCATAGTATTGTCTCAAACAAAAATAGTATCGTATCATGTCGTTAAGATACACTAAGTTATTTTCAAAATAACAAAAGAATTATAGTAATTGATATCTAACAAAAAAAATTTAAATAATTAAAGAAACCGTCGTAATCTTAAATATATTGATAAATGTTACTTGACATCGATGTAATTTTTTTGCATATTAAGATATTTATTTTGAAAAATGATGACTCATTCTTAAATTTAACTACTCGTATCGAACCGTAAAATACGTATTTCTCGTCCTTTGACTCGTATCGAACCGTAAGATACGCATCGCGTATCGTAAGATACTAACATCTCAATATCCGATTAGTTGAAGCCCATGTTTGATTATTACACTAATGAAGCTGATGTTTCAATTTCTGGAATTAGGAAGAAGTGTTGGTACCAGTATGCATGTAGAGCTGGTCAAAGCTGGTACAGCAATGCGAAGAGCAAAGATAATAGCATAGCGACGAGTGCCTATTTGCACTTATGGATGATGTTTTTTGTACGAAAATTTATGTTCTGAATGTGGATTGTACAATCTGAAGAGGTAGGTGAAAAAAAGAACTGTTATGACAGTTATGTACCATCGGCTGGAATTGCCATGGCAGTCATTGACTGTCTGAGCAATGCTTGTTGTATTTTGTTGAAAAAAATGCTTGACAGTTCTACAATACCATCACTAGCCATACCAGCTTTTAGTTCATTGTACCAGAACTTTCTTGAGTGGTAGCAGTGAGTTTACTAGATCTAACATAATCTGCAAACTAAACTACTAATTGATTTACTGTAATTATTTCCTTTAAAGTTGTGCATTCTTCTTCCTTGATCCTTCATTCTCTTGATTTTGCCCTAACTTCTCTATAAGTTTGCTACCAAAATTTTTCTACAGTAAATGAGATTCACAAATACAATTCATGCAAAGCAAGAGTTCAATCATCAAATTCTTTTAATAGCACAATATTTTATTTTATTTTTGGTTTCAATACAAGACCTGTTAAAACTATCTGTACTTTTCCAGTGGCAACATCAGAGAACCAGTAAATCCAAGAGACATGTCAAAAGTCTATGCCAATTAAGAAAACCAGTAAAACAGAGAAAAAAACAATATAAGAAAGCTGACAGCATTTAATTATTTACTTATACTGGTATACCATCTGCTAAAAAAAATCAATAATCAGAGAAAGATAAAGGCAACATCAGAAAACTGATAGCATTTCATTAGTTACTTATACCGGTATATAAACAATAAAGTTTGCTCTTTGAGTCTCTATGCATGTACACGTGCACACACATCTAGAAGTACAGACTGCAGAGATGTAAGTATGGGTTAGAGATTGGTTACCGACTGTACAGGATTCTGGTGTGGAGCAACAAGAACTGGTTACCACAGTAAGCTAGAAACAAGTAGCAAAGTTATGTTACTGCAGACGAATAGGTACCGAAGATAAGTTGGGAATGTGAACATTTTCCAAGCTGCTACAGAGGAGCGAGCGACGCATCACATTTCATGACAACTGATAGAAACTCGGTAAGGCCAGAATCTGCATCCAGAAATCAATCTTTGGTGCAAAATTGTGCCGAAACAGGTAGTAGTAAGGTCTTCCAGAAATGATACCTGAGATATCTTTGATGGACAAGCCAATAATGATAGGTTTCCAGTTATTCTCCAAACTGGAGCGAAGGATACGAGCATCCACCGAGACAGCGGCATCTCTTTTTATGCAATTAAATTTAGATCATTCATTGATTTTAATGAATGATGTTGATTTTAACACACCACAAAAAAAATGAAGACATGCATGTCTTCTTTACGTAACTAAATCTAGATTTTAATAAATGATATAAATTTGAAGTCATTATATTTCTCTACATACTTACATATGTATTTAGTTAAAGACGGAAAAAGAAAAGAAGAGATTCAAATTTTCAGAAAATAGCGCGCACTTAATCCGTAACCTAATTATCCAACCAGATCTTATAGTGGGCTTTATAGTCTTTAGGCCTTTTCACTTCCAAGCCTCCCATTGTTCATTTAATTTAAAATACAATAATTAGATGATATCTCGTTTTGTTGCGAATTTGATAAGGCCTTCATTATTTACCAAATTTGTTTTTTTCTATTTAATTGTACTACTACATACATTAATACATACAACTATATTTGATATACTTTGAAATAACTTATTTTGTTTAAAATTATGATAATTTAATATTGTTTATAAAAGCATAAGAAGTTAATTGAACGTTTAATTCTGAGAAATATTCTCTAATTTGGTGGGAACTCCAAATAAGACTCAAATTGAGAATAACGGAAATTAGAAACTAAAAAAAAGATGCAGGATTTTTATAAATATATGCAATTTGACAATAGTTTTGGATGATACAATGAGAGAAATTATATATCTCTTTTGATTGCTAGATGAAAACAAAATAACATGTTTGACATCCAAACTTTGCCACTCTATTTCTAATTACAAATAATATATAGCCCAAAATCATACGGTTATTTATACAGAAAAATCTGTCGAAATATATGTAATAATGCCCTCATATATATGTTTTAATTAAGAAATTAAGTTAATAGCCGCTTGTCAACCAAATAATTGATGCACAATGAAAACTGTACGTTTAGCAATAAACTTTACCCTGTGTTGCTCTCTCTTCTTATTTTTCTTCTCTTTTTTGATTCTTTTTTCAGACTTTTTTCTAACTTATCAATTACTTTTCCATTTTATTTACGGTATATATTTTTAGGATACATCTTTCAGTGAGTTAAATTCAGACAATTTAATTAATGAGTCAAAACTCACAGTATGTTATATACATTAAAAAACACAAATACAACAAAGCTAAGAAGATAAGCCATTGATATTCTCTAGGGGCCACGTGGATTGATTTGCCCCACACGTTGGCAGCAACTTTATATATTAGTTAAATAACATATCACTACCATAATTCACCAAAGAGAAGTATCCTTTGAAAACTTCCAAAAACATTGTGTTTACATGCAACAACTCTATCCGAAACAATTATGGTGTAAATATTTATATTTTGGGGGCTTCTAAGCAAAACAATATAGATTAATGCATCACAATCTGATCGGAGCTTGTTGTCAGAATTTAAAGTTTAGATACTTGGTCTATTTTTATCTAAAAAATCATGATACGTAAAACAGTGAAACACTTTTCAAGTTATCTTGTCCGGTTACAACTCTTTCATAAAATTAATTATTGTTCCGTGAGAGAGAGGAAATGAGAAGTATCAACATAAGAAATTACTAGGGATTTCCAATTGCATGGTGATGCTACATCAGCACTTAGGTTATAGATTAAGCTAAGTACCTAATTAATCAAGTGCGCACATGTCATATCACTTCTCTCAAACTATAGGCTATAGCTATGTTACTTAGATACTTCAAGTATCTTATTACATTCGTATTCAATACTTGTCGCACTCGTATCTGATACGATTCTCGTACGATACTTCATGTGATAATCAGAGTGCATTCGTATTCGATACTTGCCGCACTCGACCGCTTTGTCGTGTTCATCCGCATCGAGATTACGTTCGTAGCCATGGGCGTCTTGCTCATCTTGCACTCCTCAATTCCAAACTTATTCATTAACTCTTTTGCGCTTTGTTTGACTAATGAATATGCCCTCCGAAGATTGTTTGATTTGCAATCCCAAAAAGAATGTGAGCTCTCTCATCATGCTCATCTCAAATTCGCTACTCATCAAAGAGAAAAATTCTTTGGCAAGTGCCGCATTAGTTGAACCAAAAAATAATATCATCTACATATATTTGGAGCAACAATAAATAATTATCTCTTTGTTTGGTGAATAGAATGGTATCGGTTTTATCCCAAACAAAGCCATTTGCAATTAGAAAGGAATTTAATAATTGAACCCACACCGGTAGAATAATTGAACCCAACTAACACACAAGCTCACAAAGAAATGAAAATAGAAATGGGATAATAAAAATTGGATGCACAAGCGATCTCTCAATAATCCCTAGATTAATTTGGCTAATTTAAGAATGAGATTTATATCAATGTTTTGGCTAATGAACTTGAGCTCAAAGGTATAACAATGGTGGTTGGAATAGCTTTTTAATAGGCATGCTTCTAGATACGGAAAATGTTGAAGAAGATAGCTTTATATAGGTGTACAAATCAAGCAAAAATTAGGTCACCGAAGTCTGGCGTTATATTGTCATGTTTTACACAAAACGTACTGTTATAACGCTAATGCAGGTCAGGAAAAAAAACTTCTGACGTTGGATTTGGATTTTTCTAAAGATTTTTCTTAGTGTTATAATGTCAAGTTATGTACAAAATAATTTGTTATAACTCTGGATCAAGTTAGGACAAAACAGCCTGTATTTTGAATTTTGATTTTAGCGCTATAATGTCAGGAATGGCATTATAACGGATAAATCTAGTCATTTCTGGACTTGAGCTATTCTAAATTTTTCACAACCTAGCGTTATAACGGATAAATCAGATCATTTCTGGACTGAAGCAATTCTGAATTTTCATACTCTAGCGTTATAACGCCAGGATTGGTGTTATAACAGATAATTCTGGTCATTTCTGGACTTGGGTAATTATGAATTTTCACACTCTAGTGTTATAACGTCAAAGGAGGTGTTATAACGGATGAATCGGTTTTGTGATTATTTTTCTCTTTTAATCTCAATTTTAAATAAGCTAAGTTAAATTTTGATTAACCTAAATATTCCTCCGCTCTAATCAATATATGCTTGTTCTTCTTTGATTCATGATGTCTCTTTTGAATTTTGCACAAACATCCCTACAATATTTTTAAAACACAAGAGACGGTAAAATTCAAAGTTGTTTTACAAATCAATGAACTTGAAATATTGTTTGATACAACAGATTTGACGTCTCAATTCCAACAGATGTGACACCCATCAACCATTAATGTGTACTTAGCCACTGTTTAAATATACCAATGTCGATTATAATTTGAAACATGATAGATACTCAAAATATGAATTGGGACCTACATATTTTTCTTGTGTTAAAATATATAATAGATCTCCCAAGTGGTGAGTCTTTGGGTATCAACTAATACTCAAAGACCCTCTTTAAGTGGGACACGAATCTAGTGTTGCGCGACACCGTTCCGCACAGATTGAACGTTCATAAATTAATGCGCTGTAAGTAACGAACGGTCGTAATTTGATTCAAGAGATCTGTATTTTTAAAATTTGTTTGTATGAATTTTGACGCAATTGAATTGTTCAGATTATTTGCGCGTCATGTGCCACGCGACACAAGATTTGAACTATTTAAGTGCCAATCTTGAGCATTCCACTAAAAAATTTAAGGGTCAAAGTTGAAAGGTTTAATGTGTTGAAAAAATAAAGTAAAATAACAACTTAAATGTAATCAACTACTCTAAAATTACAATGCACCACTTGTACTTGCTAATATTAAGAAAGGGCACTTGCGTCAAGAAGAAAACCACAAGGAGTTTCTCTTTCTCACAAGAATAAAATATAATCAACATTTAGACACTAGTGCAAGCAGCAGCGGAACTACATGAAGTCAAGGAGAGCAGTTGTTTCATTCTGAATTTTTTTTTTGCAAAATAAATTTGTGTATTTGTACAATTTATTAAATTTTTTTACAAAATAATCATGTATATTTAAAAATGTGCATCATTTTGTCCCTCACTGAAAAAAAAATAGATCTTGTTCCTCTCTAACGAAAATTATGAATCCGTTCCGAGTGCAAGTGCTCATGACCACACCTTTAGATCATCATCAGAAATTTCCGGATGTCAATTTTTCTTTGTTAAAAGTCAGAAGAATTTAATGTTTTCATTGTGATATGTCAATTATTATTCACAAAAATGAAGGCAGCAAGCAGCCCATTTCTTCCTTTTTAACGAAAGGAAGCATTGTTGAAAGAGGAGCAATATCATATCATGGTCAATTTATTAAAGGAAAAAAGTTACGGTGTCCAAGTTTTGCTTGAGATGTTCTAAAAAGAACAATATTTCTAAAGTCAAAGCGTGCATCTCGTGCGTCAGTGACAGTGAAGAACTGAGAAGACAAAACACGAAATACTGTATCAACGTTCTTTATTAAAAGAGAAAATTATCTTGTACAAATCATGAGTATTAGTCAATCAACTAATCAATCAAACCCACACAATAGTAGAAGGAAACAAGGAAGGAGAAGAAAAACGAAGACCAACCACCAAACCGTTTGAAAAGTGATAGAGGCAATTAAGAAACGAGGATTATTCAAGGAAGCTTTCCACAGTATTACCTTTAGACCAGATGGCACTCAATTAGACTATTACATGACAAAACAAAAACAAACAAAAAGATACACTCCTCTCGTATTTATTCGAATTAAGTGTTTATTATTAGAATTATTCGATTTTACATGTTTTTATTATATTATTGTGCATGTGAATATTTTTTATTGTTTTTAGAATAAATTAGATGTTGACTATGGGTTCTTAATTAGCATAGAATTCATTATTTTTTTAACAAAAATATTGCTTTTCTAAAACATATAGTCACTTCCTCGGAACATTTACGTTCAACACATATCGTTTATACAATAATTTTCAAGCAGCATTCCTGCCTTGATAATACCAAGAAAAATAACAATATGCATTAAAACTAACTAAATAGCAACTTGTTATATAAGAGAACTCGCTGCCACTCCAGCTTTTATTAATTTCCATAATAACTTTTTAATAAAAATAACTTATTCGATGTCCTAAAAATCACTATCCATAAGGTTATATTTTATATTGTTACATCACTACAATAGAAAGGAGATTTAGCAGCTCTCATAAAACAACGATTACTGAAAAAATTGTTAAATATCGTTGGCAGAAGTGGAAAAAAAATCTCTAAAGATAAGACAACGATTATTTAAAATAATTGTTGTCGTACGGGTAGCAAAGTCAAAGGTTATTTAAAATCAACCATTAATTACTTTATCTTTTCATTTTTTTTAAATCTAAGGCAACAAATATTTAAAATAATCGTTGTTGTACCTCTACCTACACCAACGATTAATACTGTTGCCTTATCCCCAACCATAGCTTAAAATTAGCACTTCTCGATACTCTCTCTCTATATTTCCCTCTGGCAGCCTCCACAACTTCTCAAACTTCTCTACCGCCCTCTCTTTCCCACTTGGTCGTCACACCTGTAGCTGATCTGATCTGCTAGAGGTGTGGAGGTTATCAACGATTTCTATCACACACACCTATTATTTCTTCTGTCTCTCACATACGTCTTGGGCATGAGAATGATCGACTCCACCAGATCATTCATGTCTACCATCGATCTTGTATTTTTCTCCTCTCATCGTGCTGGTTACATCCTCTTTTTTAAAGTATTTCTTAAGAATTGTTACATAATTTTTTATTCCGTTATTTTAGAATTTATTACAATAATTAGAAAAAAGTTATTGCTGCAAGAAATACAAAAAATATGGTGTTTATTAGAATTTAGGGTTATCATTATGCAAAATTGTTACTTCTGCAAGCATGTAACAACATGCAAACTAGATCTGATATCATGGATTGATTGATCAGAAAAAAGAATACAAGGATAAAAATTGATGCTAAGTTGTTAAATTGTTAAGAAATAGTTAAATTGTTAGGATTTAGAATTTAGGATTTGATAAGAAATTGATGCTTATGATGTAGGGTTTGATACGAAATAGTTAAATTGTAAAGAAATAAGTTAAATTGCTAATAATAGTAAGAAATAATTAGAAATAGTTATTTAGGATTTAGTGTTTCATGAGAGTATGTATGAGTATTTTATTATTCTAGTATAGCATGACATGATGATATATGTTAATCAAAATTATTTTACAATATTTTTGTAGGTGAAGCACAACTGATAGGATGAACAATAGAAATATCGATTTCACTCATATCACAACACTTTATGAAAATCGGGTGTTTCATCTTAAAAAGAGAGATTTTTTTCACCTTAAAAGAAAAGGTTATTTAATCTAATTTTCCTCTCGCAATTACTATGAATGCACTAACTATTTGTTATTCGTCTAAAGATTTGTATTTCTATGTTTATGTAGGGGTTCCTAGCGAGAGATATTGCATGGTAGAGTTTTAGTACATATAAAGCATATGGATCACTTGTGATCAGAAAATGAGTGCAAATGAAGTCAACTCTAGACACGAAACCACGATTTGTCTAGAAAGATCTACAAACTTCAGGCCCACAATTATATTACTAAGTCAACTCTTCATTTGTACTTTGATGCAATTGATGTCTTAGCTCAAAATATGTAATTTAAAGGGCATCTTCGGTTAGATTTTTACGAGGAAATTAAACTCCTACACATAATTGAGTCTGAAGTTAGGTACGTCGAATATTGCAAAAGATGAGTTTAATTTTTTTGGTAAAGAACCGAACAAGAGATCCTGTATTTGTATCATTGTGTTGCTAAGATAGAAATTGAATTTTTTTTTGCTATCTTTTTGTATTTTTATTCTAATTAGATGCTTTATTTGCATTTTGTTTATTTTTTCTTCTTTATTGTGATAATAGTTGTAACATAACATATTATATGCAATATACATGTGTTATCTAGTTAGGTGTTTTATTTGTTTTTTTGTTGTTTTTTTATTCTTTATTGTGATCATAGATTGTATCGTGGCATGTTATATGTAATACACATGTACTATCTATTTTGTCAGTAATTTGAAATATATGTGACAGTTTAAATGATATGTTGCCTAGCAAAATCTGAGACTCATTATAAAATGTTTTTTAATATAGAAATTCAAGACAATTTTTTTAATAAATAATTATTGTCTTATGTCTTTTATGACAATAGCTATTTATAAATAATTATTATTTTCGATAAAATATTAAATTATTATTTTTTCTTCGGCAACACTCATTTGTCAATATTTTTTTATGCGATTCAGCAACTTCTAGACAACAACGAATGTATATCGTCCGATGAATTTAGTCGTTGACAGATTTTTTTGTGGTAGTGTATATTTAAGATAACCAAAGTATCGTTAAATCTAACTATCGAGAAAGTTCAAATGTATACCACATATCTTTGATCTTTTAGATTTGACATTTGAGGAATTCTTTTTGAAGCGAGGATATACATTAAAAAATTCTGCATAAAAAGGTTGCTACGCGAAATCTTCCCATGGGTGAATTTTAGTTGGGAACTGGAATTTGCTTCGTGAAAGGTGTAGAAAAATCATAATCATTTTCTTTTAGTACACTAGAATAAATACTTTTTACTTTTCTAGTAAAATTCCCTTTTCATGGAAAATCATTTTTCCGAGTCTTGCGTGCTATAGCCCCAAAATGGTGCTCAAAGACAACATATTTGAAAATAACAAAAGAAATTTTTGCAAACGATAATTAATGCTTTTGGTGCATCTAGACATAAATACATAATCATGGAGTAATAGACTGCAATTATAAACTAAATGCTTTGGAAAACAAATATATATACTTTTCTTTTAGAACAATAGTCGCTCATGCATACAAGATACAAGTGCTATTTCGATACAGATATTAGATCATTACAAGTCAAAATCAACACAGCACCTTTCCTTTTACATGTAAAATTTGCCGGGGGTGATGTTTATACGAAGCGAAGCATCAAATTTTAATCGAGTAATTGAAAAACTGTCTAAATCAACGACCTTTAATAAAAAAGAATATTATACAAATATTTTTATCCAATTCAACATCACGCAAAGAAGATATAAAATAACGCAGTGAATAAACCAAAAGATCATAGCATTTCAACATCTCAACCGTTTATTTTTAAATCCAACAATAACCCATCTGAACAAACCACTTAGTTGTTGCTATTTCAAATTCAAAGGCCAACAATGTAAATCAAACAGCGCAAGAAAAGAACACGTTTGAGCATGATAGATACATATTTGACATGAGAATACTTCTCATCCAGATAAATATAAAACAAAGCTATTGAAGAGATGTTCTAAAGGAAAGAGAATTTTCTATATTTTAATTGATTCGACAAAAGTGAAATCACAATTTTCACAAAGATTTGGAGAATGAGACCAATTTACAAGTAAAATGTTGTTAACTGAAAAATAAATAAAAATTTATACAATAAACCATCAAAAAAGTGATGGATTCTTATCTTTTTCGTCATCATCTACATATGCAAACTGAGAATTTTTCCTAAAAACTATACAAAATAAATGCTACCCCATTACCTTTTTTTCATCTGTACCCTAAGAAGAAAAGTTATAGTATAACCAGCATGTCCAGTGAATTCCATACGCATAAAATGGAAAAGTACGGGAACATACAAATACCATTAACCTATACCTTTAACCTAAATTTTCAAGGCAGAGCTATAAATGAGCAACTTAAAAACCAAACTTTTAAGATATAGGAAGGCTTACTTTTTCTGTCAAGGGAACTTCTTCAAACTTCCTAGGGACCGAATTGAACAAGTAACCCAATTTAAACTTAAATTTAAACCACAACTTCCTTAGCAGTTAGCAGCAACATCTTTTCAGATATTTTGAATTAAAAAGAAGGGTAAATTAAATTCCCCCCTAGAAAGGACCTTCAAAGGAGACATTTGTGCTGGTTTTCGGTTGACCCAAATCAGCAAGGACTTGAAGCATCTTCAAAACATCAACAGTGTCGTCCAGGTAATATTTGGCCATGCTTGGTTTGTTACCAACTGTGCAGGCGAACACCTCAGCAATATTGGGAACCACAGGGTTATCTGTGCAGTTTGTCACAGCTTCAAACATGTCCTCGTCTGAGTTGTCATCTCCAACACAGAGCACAAATTCTGGACATTTATTGAGGTCACGCATAGCGGCAATTAGTCTTTCCACAACCACACCTTTGCTTATGCCCTGAAGGGAATCAGAGGATAATTCGAATTAGTTTCAAACTTAATCCCTAATCAGTCAGCAAAGTACCAATTACATATAATGCTGCTGACCTATTCACATATCAATAATACAGTTGTTTACTATATTATTCCAAATTTCATCTGTGAAGTTGTAAAACCAAGCCTATTACTATCCACCATAACAATGTCTCGAAGTACTGTTAACATGTACAATTCACTAATTTATAAAAATATAAATGCAAATAAAATAAGGGACTTGTATGCAAATAGAGAGAAAGAGAGAGCACTCAATCCTAGTTGCCAAGTAATATAGTGATATCAATATACCATACAGTAAGCGAGGAAAAGAATAATTTTCTTGGATAAGGGAGATCACAACATATTGGCCCCACCATCATTAATAAATCTATTATTTAAGTTAAAGATAAGAACAATGAAACTATTAAGAGTAGATAATGATGGGGCACTGAGTTGGAAACCCTAAATCCTAGACGTGCAAAATGTTGATATGTTAGCTGGATTTGAGGAGACCCCACTCTCTCTCTCTCTCTCCCTCCCCCCCTTCTAAAAAAGTCAATCCTAATCCAAATCCAAATTCCCCACTTTAGCATGAAAGCAACCTCACTTGACTATGACTAAGAACCTCTCTCAATGGCCCCACCGTCAAGCATGCATGACAAAAAACATGCGCATTTGTACATGGACATCTAAAATTTCATATACCAACAGCATACATGTATTTTAGAACCCAAAAAAATACAACTGCCGCAGGTATCATCTATTTAGCTGTACATTTTAACTGCGTAATCAAGGTCCTAATCAGCAAGTTTTTTATTTAGTCAACCACCACAGTACAATTAAAAAAGAGAGAGAAAGAAAAACAGGAGTGTAACTGTGATATCGAAATTTTTTTTTTTAAATGATCCAATTCTGTTCATCACACAAGCAAAAGCCCAAGACGACCACTTGTAGACAGTATGTCCTAACATACAAGGGGCTTATCAGTTATTTGTAAAATTTGCAAAGCTGTAGATGGTCAGGAAATCCAGACAATGAATCAGTAAAACTTGGATCAGATTAAAATGCACCTAGTTTTCTGAATCTCGACCATTTGGTAATCTTCCCGCATACGCATATAAATTCTATTATTACATAATAAATAAATCTATTTTCATGCTTACCTGGGGGGTAACCTCAACTATGTGATGGCCTCTCTTCACAACAGCCGGTTGATTTGCTAACAATTTCTCTAAATGGTCCAGCAATTCCTTTGCCTGACACGAGCCGAAATCTGGGTCAGCATCTCGGTAGTGCCATACCAGCCCAGTATCCTTTGCTTCAATTTGAGACCCATCCGTTGCCTCCATGTATTGTTTCATCGTGGATAACACCGTTTTCATCCAATCAAAATCCCACGATTGGCAGCCGCATGGTGAGGTCTCCCACTGTGAATCCTTCCTCCACCTACATAGTGCAGAAGAGTTAGGTGCATGTAGATACTTGTTTTTTGGCATATTAGTCCCTGTAATTCACAGCTTGGAATAGATTGCGTATAACCCAATCAGATAAGATTATCCAAGCCAACAAAACTGCTAGTGTATGTCATTTTCATTTGTAGAATTAAGACAAATACTCCAACAAAATTCAAGATAAGGACAATTGCATATTTCCAGTGCAAAATATATTGAGAATTTTCATAGTGAAGAACGGAAATCAGAGCAAAAGATTTGGTTCAGACGCAAAACAACAGAAGTGGTCCCACAAAATTAGATATTTCATGCCAATTTCTATTAGAAGCAAAAGTTTCAAGTGGATAAATTAGCTACCGCCCATATCCTTGAATGTAATTTAAGATGCAAAAATTGATCTTTCTCTGTAGTAAGACACCATGTTTCAAAAGGAAATTAGAAAAGAAGCTCTATAACTAATGTTAAACTTAACAAAACATTATCAATATTTGAGAATAAATGCAATTGCCTATTACTCTAACAGAAATGTCCTCCTTGGAATTTTACCGGAGAAAAACATTCATACCAAATCAAAGGCCTCAAAGAAAAACAACACTGGTGACAGTGTAAACAACAAAAACTGTAGGTGCGTAAATAATTAATTTAATAAAGAAAAGATAAATAAATATAATACCGAATGTAATAACCATGTTCTGCCGCAACCCCAAGCTTCTCACAAGGCTCGAACCACCGAGTCAGCTCATCCTTCCCTCTCCCACTAACAACAAAGACAAAGTTTGATGGGTCAGCACATAACCCGTTAACAACCTGTATCACCTCTTCGCTTGGCCTCTTGTCAATCAGCGACTGTGACACCATTGTTCCATCATAGTCCAACAAAATCAATCTACTACGTGTCTTTTTATACCCCGATACCACGTTTTCTACTGACAACTTGTTAAAACCCGGCCCGAGGGCCACAACCCGAAAACTCATACCAAATCCAATACCATAACAATTTTTCTTCACAGAATGGTCTTGACAAGCCCTCTGCAAGTCTTGGTCAAACGAACGAGACCAATATTCCACATCATGAGAGCTTATGTACTTGTAATGTTTCTCATGCCTCAATTGTTTCTCCATTTCAGACATTGAAATTGCAGAGTACATGGCATCTGAAACAGCTTCTATGTTCCAGGGGTTTACCCGAATAGCTCCACTAAGAGAAGGCGAGCAACCAACGAACTCGGAGACAACTATAACACTCTTCTTGGAGCAAGCACTTAATGCAGGGCTGAGTTCACGGCACACAGTGTAGGTGTATGGGATCCGATTCAACCCATCGCGAACTGCATTCATGACACAACACTCTGCCATGGCATAGAAGGCGGCCTTTTCATAAGTGGGTATGGGTCGGTTCTCTATTAACACGACAGGGTCATAGCCGGTTCGGCCAAAGCGGCTATTAATTCGATTCCGTATAGAATGGATCTCCTCACACACATCTTGTATATCCTTCCCCATACTCCGGGCTGGGTTCATTATCTGGACCAGAACTGCTCGACCTTGCAACTCAGGTCTCTCTTCTAGAAGCTTCTCCATTGCGAGAAATTTCAGTCCAATGCCTTTGAAAATGTCCACATCATCTACACCAACAATCAAGACTCTATCCTTGTATGTCTCCTTTAATTCCCTGATCTTAGAAGTTGTTTCCCGAGAAGAAACTACCAACCGAAGCTGATGCATGTCGATTCCAACTGGAAGAATCTTAACAATTATATTTCTACCATAATACTCTAGCCCAATATATCCTCTCTTGGACTGGTATCGCAAACCAAATAACCTGGAGCAGCAAGAGAGAAAGTGCCTAGCATAGTCAAAAGTATGGAAACCCACCATATCAGAGTTGAGCAAGGCTCTAAGAAGATCATCCCTTACCGGTATGGTACGAAAGATCTCAGAAGAAGGGAAGGGGGAGTGGAGGAAGAACCCGAGTTTGACGCTGGGAAATCTCTTTCTGAGAAAGGTCGGCAATGCAATCAAGTGGTAATCATGCACCCAAACGAAATCGTCTTCCTGGTTGAGAATCTCGGTGATTCGGTCGGCGAAGAGGCGGTTAGCGGAGAGGTATGAGCGGTAGAGAGCCGGGTCAAAGGGCAAGCCGCCGTGAGAGGAAGCAGAGAGTGGAAGGAGGTAATGTAAGAGAGGCCAGAGGTAGTGTTTGCAAAATCCATGGTAGAAATGGTCGTGGAGGTCGGTGGGGACAAAGACAGGGAAGCAGTTGAAAGTGGAGAGGAGGTGGTGTGAAAGTTCGTCGGAGAGAGAAGGGGAGAGGGGAGGAAAAGGGAGAGTACCGACGAAGAGAGGAGGGGATGGAAGGGAGGAGGAGAGTTGGAGAGGTAGAGAATCGGGGTCTAGAGAGAAGGAGAACTGGAATGGAGAGGAAGGGTCCGGAATGGAACGGAGAGGAAGGCGGTGCGAGACAATGATGCGGCGCTGAGGAGGCCAGAGAGAAGGCATGAGGGGAAGGGAAGAGGTGAAGGTTTTTCTCTCTGTTTGTTTTGTTTTGCTTCGGTGATTAATGTCTGTTGGAGAAGAGGTGAAGTTAATATAACCGAGTCTGAGAGAGAGAGAGCGGAGATGGAAAGAAAGGGAAAGTTTCGCTGCTTCGACAGGAGGAAGGAAAAGGTGAAAGTTTTTCTCAGCAGAGACAGCTGAACTTTCAATCTGAATTAAATATCAACGGTCATACTTCTGTATCATATCATTTGACAATCAGACGTTAAGATCTAATTCAATAATTCAAATCAAAAACTCAGTAGTAAGAGTTAAAAAACTCAATAGAGGATAACGCTCCAAAAAAAGAGAGGAGATTTCCGGTTCCGATCTACAATCTCCCTTCTTTATCGACACCTTCACAAACCTACTACTTATCACAATGACTATCTTTCTTCTTACGAGATATCCTATCACATCTTTACTTGTCACATGTTTAAACAATCTCAAATGGAGATGGTACCATTTCTTGGAGATGAACACCACACAGACAATACACTTGCAAATCGACTTACACCTTTCTAATCAATTCGAGTACGACTTCACACATTGCAGAAAATATCTAAAAAAACAACGACAAAACGTTAAACATACATGTGAGAATTTTGTGTTTGACTTTTCGATATTTTCGTGCAAATTTTTATCTATAAATTAAGAGTAACGATTTTTATATGAGAGACTATGAATTCGAAATTCGAATGTATTTTAATTTGAATAGTTATGTGCGGCCAGGAAAGCACGAAAAAGCATCGGTGCCATCGACGGAGTAGGAGCGAAGGGATGACTAAGCGGCTGAGGTGTCGATCTGATCTAGGGCAAGAAAAAATAATTGGCGATTGATTGGGAGAGAATCGAAATTGATTGGGAGAGAAAATCGTGAGAGCAAGAGTAGCAACGCAATACAGTCGTCTGTGTAAGGTGTAACAAATGAACGAACAAGTGTGATAGGGGTAAATAAATTAGGGAACCGGATCTCCTGCTCGTAAATTCCTGCTTGTTTTCCTGCTTGTTTCGATCTGAATCGTTCAAAACTCATCTAACGATCAGAACATCTGTTTTCTGAATCAAATCACAACCATCCGTGACGATCGAACGATCGGATCGAAGACAAGCAAAAAACAAGGAGGAATTTACGAGCAGCAGATTCGGACCCATAAATTAGCGCTGTTACACGCTGAATGAAGTGGAATGTCGTAAATTAAACATAGAAGCTTCATCCGACGGTTTATATTGAAAAAGGAGGCATAATCTTTTCAAGCCGACCCTGTCTAAAATTTAATTTGTGCCTTAAATTTTAGTTTGGGCTTTAAATTTTAATTTACTGTTGCTCGATTAGAGATGGTTTGTTTGTTATGGAAGGGAATCCATACATAGTTCGACCCAAAATTATTCAGCACTGTGACTAAAAATTAAAAAACGACCTCTACAATTATAAGTGGGCCTAAATATATGGTCCTGTGTTACATGGGCCTATATTTTTTTTAGAAAATGGGCCTATATACTTATTACGAGCAGCTTAGTATTATTTCGGTATCAAAAAAGAAATATATAGTTTTTTTTTGAGGAAAAAAAGAAGAAAGAAATATATAGTTGCATACTTCTAAAATCCGGACCTATATACTTATTTGCTGAACAACAATTAAACACACTATGTGATTTCTCTATAATTCAAAAAATTCATCTGTGCCTATGTTTGCTTTTGAGAGATTCAAATTTGTGCCTAGGTTGTGCCTAAGGTCGCTCTTAAAGAATCTATTTTAGTGTTCTAAAATATGTTTAGGAATTAGAATTAAAGGAAAAAAAATTACTATAAATTGTGCCTTAAACTATGCTGCTGCTTTTTCTCTTGGTAGTTGGGCTTCTACAGTTGATTTTTTTCAACGGTTGTTCTTTAGTTTAGCAAAAAGATTGAAGAGCAACTATAATTAATTAATAATAATTGAGTTTGAAGGTATAATTAAATAAAACTGCACATTGCAAGTTAGAAGAACATCGGAATAATTTATTTATTTATTAATATTATTATTAGAGTAGGGCAATAATACTTTTCAAAGCATGCACTTTGTGATTTTGAACTGTTGATTGCTTGTCAAAATTATTTTTATTGCAACTAGTTCATAATCCAACGGTATAAAATTATAAAGCATTCGCTTTGCAAAACATTCTACTCTAATTTATTATTATTATTATTATTATTATTATTATTATTAGTGTCATGCTTAATTAGGCTAGATCCCCCACTTATATATATATATACTTGAAAGGTGTTTTTTGCCACATTAATTGCACATGGTGTAATACTCTAGGAAAATTTTCATATAGGGTCAAGCAGCAAAAAATTTCAACAGATAGGATCAGAGGCATCCTAAAAATTGCACAGAGGACCAAGGGCGCGACTAATAGTCGCGCCCCTAAGGAGATTTTGTTTTTTTTGCTGAAATCAAGGCATTCTGCAACTATTTTTTCAGTTGTGAGCCCTACCACTTAGGGGCGCAACTAATAATTACGCCTCTAAGTGTTGCTGACAATTTTTTTACATATAGTATTAATAATCATAACTTAGCAACAAAATTTGTCAGCAACATTTAGGGGCGCAACTATTACTTGCGCCCCTAAATGTAGGCCCCATATTTGAAAAAATAATAGCAGAATGTCTTGAATTCAGCAAAAAAATCGAAATTTCTTAGGGGTGCGACTAATAGTCACGCCCCTAACTCTCTGCGTAATTTTTAGGGTGCTATTGGTCCTATCTGTTGAACATTTTTTAACCTTGGCACTCTGTGAAAATTTTCCAATACTCTGTAGTCTGTACATGTACCTAACAACGCACACTTCCTTCCAAATGTAGGACCTGGTCACATTATTTGCTTTCTGTCTAGATTTTTTGAGGAAAGTGGGTCTTGCCCACTTAAAATTTTCATTAAAGAAAAAAGATTTTTACAATATTTACAAACTTATTTAATTGATGTATAGCGTAAGAGAAATTCAAGCGTGGCCTTATGCTTTCTGTCTAGTTAATTACTGCATGTACATGCTTAATTAGTTGAGTAACTTCTATTATCATTGTCATTTTTATGTTAGAGGACATTTGAATCACTCAAGAAAAATTGTCCAAATTTCATTACACCTTTTTTTTCTACTAAAAGTAATACATATTCAAAATAATTTACTTTGCATGAACTTTTATAAATAAAAACAAAAAGAAAACAAACCCGACGAATACATCAGGATTTGAAGATTTTACTTGAACTATACTACCCAATAGTAGCAGCTGCATTTCACGCATAAAACCCCCCACGTGGTCTGCTATTCCCATGCTACAATGCTACTAGGCATCATATCTTAAATTCAGATCTTCCATGCGCCATGAAAGACACTGTTCAATGTATATATCTAGTAAATGGATCCGAATCTGATGTCGCGCGGCACAGTATTGCACGGATTGAACGTCTATAAATTAATGCGCTGTAAGCAACGAAAGGTCATAATTTGATTCTGAGGGTATGTATTTTTAAAATTTATTTGTACGAATCTTAACACAATTGAATGGTCTAGATCCTCTGTGCGTCATGTGCCGATCTCTGTCTGTTATGGCAAACAGTTGAGTCATCAATGTTGGGGTTATGTGAATGGATGTTGGACTATAAACCGATTGTCCTTCATTTTTTTGAAGGAAAATAGAAAATGTTGTTCTAATATGGATGCCTTTTCCTAAAGGAAAATAAACAATTTTGTTTTCAAAAATATTTTAGTATGAAAAATATTTTCAATGGTTCGAATTGATCGTTTATATTTTAAAATTAGAGATATGCAGTCGAAAGCACGATATAGCATGTATGTGCGTAAGTAGTGACAAAGCTAGATTTTTTTAATAGAGGTCAAAAACTATATTATTGTTAATATCAATACAATAGTGATATCAAAATTTATGAAATTCTAATAATGAGATTCAACAAAAATTAATTTCATCCTTTTTATGAGATTCAAATATATATTTCTTAACAAATATATGAACTTAATTAACACTAAAAAAATATTACCTGTATACACAATTTTAAAAAAAATGGGTGACATTAACACCCATAGTCATTACTTAAATCCGCCTCGGTGCGTAAGCACCGTATACGCACTCTATTTTTTTTATTATTATTATTGTTGTTGTTTTTGTTTTTGTTCATTTAAAAAAAAAAAAATTAGAGTTCCTCTCCACTGCTGCCAGGTTCCTCCTTCCCCCTCTCCGTTGCTCTCTTTGCTGCTAGGTTCTCCCCTCTCCGCTTCTTTATTGAAGGACTAATGGGGAAAATTCACTTTTCTTGCAATTCATGTTTCTTGTATTCAATTATGTTGGGAAATAATAAAAATTAAGTTGTAGCAGCAGCGTATTCATTATTCATTATTCATCCTGGTTTTTCCTAATTTAATTGTGCCTCTATTCATACTAATTTGGCATTAATTTGCTCTGTTATTTTACAAGTTATGACTGTGATGATCATAACTAACATTTCCGAATCCCATGCTTTTAGGATCGGCTATTTTCTTAACCCATACCGATCAACAAAGTTCAATGAAGAGATAAGAAAAATACTTTCCAAATCAGAAATTAAACACCTGATAGATTGATTGATCATTAGTTTTGTGAACATCAGGTACATGAAAAACCTAGCCAGAAGAAAAAAAAATATAAATTAACTGTCATAAAAATTAATGCTCTAATAAAAAATGAATCCAAAATCTTATCTTATATATTCCAGCTTAACTTAAATGCAATTTATTTCTCTAAAAAAAGTATATTTCTTCATTATTGTTCCCAAACAAAAATTCAAGTAACATTTTAACTAATTAATCGAAATAGCACAAAACTAATTTAGCACACAAAAGCCCCTCTCAAGATAAAAATATTCATTTGAACTCTTTTCAAGAAAAGAATATCAACAATTCAAAACCTCCACAAAATTGGATGTCTCGTTCAAATCCGCTGTGAGCTGTGTAATACATGCATCATGGAAACAATTAAACACTTATTCCTCTCATGTCCTTTTGCCATCTAGGTGTGGACTAAAATGGACCCACAGTTCAACCCCTCGCCGGACGAAACACTCGAAGAATACTGGTTCCGAACAAGAGAACGATCCTCGCATGCACCACCTCGCGCCTGGGACACCCGCTTCCAACTCACCCTTTAGGCCATTTGAAAGGAAGGAAACAAACAAATATTTCAAGATTTCAAATGCACGGCCGACCTACTATACACACAAATAACCAAGAATATAGATAGTCTAAAGGACTTGGGATAAAACTTTTCATACTTTCTCTCTTCTCCCCCATCTTCTCTCTTTTTCTATTTTACAAATAAATCAATGTAAATGTAACTCCTTTTAATAAAACCATCAAGTAGGCAATTAGCCTACCTTCAAAAAAAATATTTTTTCTTGTTATCGAATTTCCTTTTTTAAAAAGAAGTTTTCTAATTAGTAGAAATTGATTTGCTTTTGAAAATATGCATGCTAAATATTAGTAATTATGATGCTTTCTAAGAAATCATGAAGTAGCACATATAAAAAAAAGTGACTTGCTATCCTTTTAAGTGTTGTCCTTCAGTCTCGTCTTCCAACTAAATAGTGTGATCAAGTTAGTTAGAGGCTTAGAGCTAGTTAGTAGCTGAAAATTCACTCTCTAGAATGAAAAATCACTGTCGGATCTAGCTACGAAAACACAGAACTGAAAGTCTTAATAGTAATTCAGTGAGGCCATAATACTTGATACACCAAACTAACAGTGGACGGTCATCACTAGTGCTTCGACAAAATCCGTATGGATCACCCGTCTCGCGTCCGTCCATTTTCGTCGCCTGCCTGAAATCATCCGCGGACTCAACCCGTGCTCACCCGTACTCTTTTCAATGAGGGATTTTATACGAATTTGAATTGTCCTTCGAAATTTCGCCTGAGGTAACCCGCCATTCCCAACCCGCCCTCGCCAATGCATGTGACATGTGCGCGTCCGAACCGGGACCCGTAACTTGCAGTAATCCGCCTATAACCCGTCCGGGTTAACGGACAACCTGCCCCAATCCGTGAGGCCCACCCCAATTTTTCCGAATTTTATGATTAAACTTGACATTAATTTGCAATTATTCTGTTTTTTTGCAAAATTTTTGGATTTTTTTTGGAATTATTTCGGATTATTTGAGAATTTTCAGATTAAAAAAATGATAAAATCATGACATTCCATACCCATCTCATTCCAATCCGTCACACCCAACCCAACAGATCAAAGGACTAATTTGGGTCATCACCCCAAACACAACCCGTCACATTTAATCTGTCCAACCCGTTCTTTCTTCAGTCATTAATCTTCTTGTTTGGCAGGTGAAAATCTTTGTTAACTACAATCCATACTCGAACAATCTGTGTCTGTGTTTGCCTGTGCCTGTCCGTATGGTGAACACTAGTCATCACCTACAAAAATGAAAAGTATGTCATCCAGCTCATGCCATGGTCTTAATAGTCAATCAAGTCTTAATAGTTGGGTCTCTCAACTTACATATAGTTATAATAATCAAAATTTAATACTTAACGTCTTATTATTAATAACTAGATTCATTCAAATTTAAAGTATTAATTGCTTGATTCCTAGACTGATACGTATATTTAAAATTTGATTTGTGTACTTGTGTATTTTTCAATTGTCTGAAGCAACACTTGATTTCTCATCATATCGAGAATAAATTGAGCAAGATGTTTTTCTTTTGGTTCATACTTCTAACCATTTGATTTTCTATGATAAGTGTTTATTGACCATGCTGGAATGAAATAATTATTTTTTCTCGAAAAAATGAAAACTATTATTTCTTCGTTTTTAGTATAAGAGTCTAGCCGTTATAACTCTTATTACTTTCTTTAAAAAGAATAATGTTGGTAATCTTGATCTTTAGGACTTTTTTCAAGATGTGATTAAACTGATAGAATATATATGATGTGAAAACTTGAAATGTCATGACACACTGTCGGCATTTTATTTTTGGAATTAATTGTATGTTGCATGCATTTAGCATAAAGGATACACCCATGCTTAATTTTAATATATCACATGCTATATCGATGAAACCGTACATGACTTGCTTGTGGTCATGCAAACCAACTGCTTTGCTGGGATTGATATGTATCCCCTTCGTGCCTTAAATGAGATGAGATGATTGAGATCCCAAGTTGCCAAGTGAAGCTAGAATTATAATCTCTAGTTAAATAAGAACTAGTCGTGTCCAGAGACGGATTCAGGATTTTCGTCAGAGGGTTTAAGATTTACGGTTTTTTTCTAGGAGTTCGAAATGATGGTTATTCTCTAAAAAAATTTATTGATATATAATCTAATTATAGTAAGAGCGTCATCATTTTTATAATTGTTAAAATTAAAGTTAATTTTCACATCAACATTTTAGTAATTATTGATATATAATCTAATTATTTCCATAGTTATATTTTTTTTTACTCATTGATGTAGTAATTTATGCTTCTTAGTCATCTCAGTTAAGTTTATCTAGATTTTCTAGGATTAATTTGATTTTTTTTGTTATGATATGTTCTTTATTTCAATTACTCGTGTTTTAGTAACTGGACTACATATTTAGGATTTAGTATTTCTTTTGAGAGATTGAATAGAACATTGATCATAAAGAATAGATTCGACAAAAGACTAAGTACTGAAACGTAGCGTCAATTGTATAAGGGTCTTGCTTAATTAATTTGAATAATTGTTTAAGTACTGAAAGGTGAAAAATAATTCTTTAAGTTAGTTGAGACAACATGATCTCAATGAATTTAAATTAGTGCAATTAAGTACCAAATGTTAAAAAAAAATTAGATAAGATATTAATATAGAAATATTTCTTAATACTAACAATACCAAATTGTGTCTTCATAATACAAAATCATCTTTTTTTTTATTCAAGTAATCATAACATGAGTGGATAGAAAACTGCACTCTCAATATTTTGCTGAACGTTAGAACTTGCTTTAGAAATTAGTTTTAGATTTCAAACAAACAAACAAACATATTTGTAATAATAACTTTATTTCTACTTAAACTGGATTACAAAATATCTGAAATTAAATACTACTTGTCCATATGGATACAATACCATAAATACTTAGCGATAAATTGTATTCTTGCAACTTTAAACTAGAAAATTAGATTTAATTCAATAGATACAATGTGACATTATTAGCATATAATGTTTGTAGGGTAAATTTTTTGGGAGATCACTAAACTTTGTATCAATTTTTTTTATCAACTGAACTTTGAATTATTTAATTTTAGTCACTGAACTTTGATATATATTCCAATTTGATAATTCTCTCATTATTTTTTTGTCAAAAACTTGAACAAAAACTGACGTGATGCCTACATAGTAATTGAATTTGTAAGATAAATTATTAAAGAAATTTTAGAAGAAAAAATACATCTCATGTTAAATTTTTTAACATCTTTTATGAAAAACAATGAGAAAATGACTAAATTTAGACATCAAAGTTTAGTGACTAAAAAATAATAATTTAAAATTTAATGACTAAAATAAATTTGATACAAAATTTAGTGACCTTCCAAAAAATTATTCATGTTTATATCTTCTTGATCTCTGCTCCCTTCTAACTCTACCAGATGTAGTCACATATCAACATTCTTCCTTTTTTTTCAAAATGAGAGGTTTATATGCAAAAATGAGACAATCTCACTATCAACATAATTTTTATTACAATGTATTTCGGAAAATTTCAACAAAAAGGTTCTTGGACTAGTTGATATTAATTCAGATATTCTGAAATATATTAACAATCCAATAAATACATATATCAAATCATCAGAAGTCATAGCAGCTAAAACAAGATTAAATTGGACCCAAAATAACTAGCTAGACAACTAATATTCATGTAAATTTGATGGAAGATGATTAAGGTTGCTTATTTGTTTTAATCTAAATTATCTTGATTTGAATGAAGCATACACAAAAAGAAACTTACAACTTTCAAAAGTAGTATAATCATAATTTATGATACTTGGCAGCAAAGTTATACTAAAAATCATTGACCAAAAGATTCATAAACCTTAAAAAAATACAAACTCTAAAAAGTGAGGCTCTCTATGGACACATAGCATAAATACATAACCTTAGGTGTTGGTAATGATTCATGAATGAGGATCCAAAGCATCATAATTAGGCCCATTAAAATCGCAATGGATAATGTTTCATAGATACCGACTATCGATATCGATGTTATTAATTTATTATGCACATTTTGTTGAGTTACTATGCACATTATTTGAGTTATTATGCATGTTATTTCATGTTATTTTTGTACTGAAAAATTATTATGCATGTTAATAAAATAATGTGCACAATAACTCAAATAGCATGCATAACTATTTCAATACAAAAAATTACATGCATAACTATTCCAATACAAAAAATTACATGCATAACTATTTTAGTACAAAAAATTATAACATGCATAATAACTCAAATAATGTGTATAATAACTCAACTAAATGTGCATAATAACATCGGTATCGATAGTCGGTATCAAATGTGGTATCTACTTATTTTATTATCAGGTGATAATTGTAGGAGAAGCGGTGGTAGGTATGTTGCAAAGCCACACCGCACATACTATTTTATTGAATTATTTGGTCTCTACCAACACTTTTGTATTGAGTTCTGGTGCTAGCCGTTGGATTAGCGATGATGAGATCCAACGGTTCAAGTATTGCACATAAGGTACCTTCCTACTTTGTGCTGCACTTAATAAACGATCTAAACTAAACTCTACCATAACAGACAACCTAATCTCTTGTCGTTTTCACCATTATCTAAATTTTGTCACTATCATCAATAAAAGGGTTTTCTTTATGAAATCACCTCTTTGTTTCTCTTTCTAGAATGTTGAGGTTGACCAAGAAATGTTCACCCATCCAGCCTTGAACCCGATTTTTTTCGAAATAGAAATTTAATTAATTAATTATATTTAGACAGAAAAATTACTTTAAAACATCAAAAAAATAGAAAAATTCGGTATTGACGACACCGTCCTTTTTGCAAAAAATCAAAAGAATGGTATTGCCAATACCGTCCTTTCACTTTCTTAAATTTTTCACGCACAAAGATTTAGATTGAGTTTTTTATTAATAAAAATATTATTAACTCAATAGATGAATTATGTTATATTTAAGTAATTCTTTGTAATCACTTCGACTACGTTCATCGAAATCGTAAATATTGTATTTTTGTCGTCGCAAGCCATCGAGCTGTAGATATTCGAGTCTACTTCCATCACGTCGAATCTGATTTGCGATCGGAGAAACGAGTAATTCAAAATTAATTTAGATGCAAACTCATGACTAATTAAGACATAAGTTGAATATGGAGTCAAATTTGATATGCAGATTCCTCCGACCACAAATCAGACTCGACAGGGTGGAAGTAGACTCAAATATCTATAGGTCGAAAGCTTGCGACGATAAAAAAAAGGTTAATTACGATTCCGACGAGCACAACTGAAGTTGCTACAAAAAATATTAAGTATGATTAGCATTGTTTCCTACAAACTTCATCTACGCTCGTCGAGACCGTAATTAAGTTCTTTTCATCGTCACAAGTCATCGAGTTGTAGATATCCGAGTCTACTTTCATAACGTCAAGTCTGATTTGCGGTCGGAGGATTGCGCATCTCAAATTTGGCTCCATCTTGAACTTATGTCTTAATTAGTAATTTTTATCACGAGTTTGCATCAGATTCAATTTTAAATTGCTCGTTTTTCGGATTGCATATCAGACTAGACCCGGTGGAAGTAGACTCGAATATCTACAGATCGATGACTTGCGACGATAAAAAAAAACTTAATTACAGTCCCGACGAGCACAACTGAAGTTGTTACAAAACTTAACTAAATACAATCCAATTCATGAATTAAAATACAACTCAACTCACGTACAAAAGTTGAATATAATTGACCTGAAAAAATAAAAAAAAATAACATTTATAACCCTAGATTCTAATCTTTGACAATAATGACTATATTTTTAAACGTTCACGTTCGCATGTTAACATCTAGATGCATGCGTTCAGAGGTACTTACAAAATTTATTTTGTTCTGTTTGAATTTCTAAGTGCCCTCTGAATGCATGGGTCTAAATAACATGTCTGAACGTAAATTATAAAATAGGGTCATTATCGTGAAAGATTTAATTTAGGGTTATATATGTTATTTTTTATTTTTTCAGGTTAGTTATAAAAATAATTCATATTCAAATCAAAAATCAAATGGACGGTATTCGCAATACCGTCCATTTTGCTTTTTTCTGGACGGTGTTCACAACACCGACCTTTTCTATTTTTCGAACTTTTCAAATACTCTTTCTGTTTAAAAATAATTTATTTATTTAATTTCTAATAATAATAAAAATCGGGCCTTGAACTGATGGGAAAAAATAAAATCAAGGGTAACACTTTGAAACTAAAATTGAAAAAAAAAATTGAAAGGTCAAAAACCAGACTTCGAATCACAGCGTCTGGCATTACATTTTGAATGAACACGGCTGTAGCTATGATCGCTGAAAGAAATGTCCCAAATTATTTTTTGTTTTTCGGATGGAAAAACACAACATTCCTAATTGAAAATTGCGTTTTTTTACTAATATGCTACAAGTTCCGGCCTTAAATTCATTGAATAATTCGTTTATGAGTTTCTGGTAACTGATAATGCTGTTGTAAGAAAGTAATCATTTTTGTAATGTTAATTTTGATCTTTATTTTCTTCCAAAAGGGATACTTTTCTAAGACCTTGCACCCTGTTTTCATTACTGTGCCTCCATTGTTTTTATTAAAATGATAGAATGATCTAAGTTGTCAGTAAACGGTAGATCAGCAACTGGTATTCTAGCCATAAGAAAAACTGTCAAATAATTGAACGGTAGTTAATGGAGAAGGTCAAAAGAAAAACTGTACATAGTTCCAATTGATCAGACAAAAGGGGAAATGACAAAAGTACTATCTAATTTCACTGTTAACTTTGTTAAGTAAAATGCATTCATAATATACATATACATATACAACTATGAATTAACCATTGAATAAACACTGCATATATATATGAAGTGTAAACAAGAAAAAATGGAACAAATGAACAATTAAAAAAACAAAGAATCTATCACAATCTCTAAATACATCGGCTCCCTTTTCCTAACCCAAAAACCCATACAAGAACAACAACAACAATAACAAAGCCTTTAGTCCCAAACAAGTTGGGTAGGCTACAAATGAAACCAATGGAAGTGATGAAAAATATAAAAAAAAAGTACCATTCAATTTTTCACAATCTACATTTGTTCTCCAATGAGGTCAAGTCCGACGAGTAAAAACGAGACCCCTTGAAAGAGGAGGTAGTAAAAATGAATACCTTGAGCTGACAAAAAACTTCTTACAGCTGCAGTAAGTAAAAGTAATGCTAGTGCAAGCTCTTTCTTGTAAATTTTATTTACCCTTCTACCCTTAGGCACTGAAACCTTCTTTTCTTCCTTGATCAACTCAGTCAGTGCACTATCTGATACATGATTGTGAAATTGTGGCAAGCCCTCAATGCTTTTTTGTAAATCCGATTCTGACAACCTGCCAGCCTTTTTTGTAACTACCCATTCATACGCGCTCCCAAGTTTGAATAGGCCAGAAACCATGGCATTGAATTTGGTGATTGACATAGTATTTTCGAAAAGTAGGTACGGCACAATGAAAGGGAATGATCCAGGTGCCGGGAGTATATTTAAAAAGGACATGAAGACCGGTATGTAGCAAATGACCCATATTGGTAGCTCAGCCTCTGGTACAAACATTGTCAGTGGCAGAATCACACAAAATAGTGTGAAGGAGTAAAATGGCAGGATTAGTTTGCGCAGGAGAAAGAATAAGAGAATTAGGTTTGCCTTCTTCCATCCAGATATCTGTGAAAGCAATACAGTTAAAGAGGGAAGACAATGTTAGGGATAAAAAAAGGAAAAATATTTTTGGCCAATAGAAAAAAGAAGTAATCAGGGTTTAAATAATTATGTGTTTTATAGATGTTGTTAATCTTAAGTATCCAGCTGTATATTCAGTATTTCAAAAAGTTTGGAGTTTCTATTATAAGAAAATTGAAGAATAAAAGAAAATAGAAGGCTGAATTAGAACCTTGGAAGTAAGAACATCAGGGAGACATAAGCGGAATAGGTGCATTGGCCCCGAATGCCACCGGTGTTGTTGCTTTCTGTACGCCTCGTATGATTCAGGTACCTCACAGAGTACCTGAAAAATTGCAAATTGTAAAGTTCTTTGTTTTAATGTGAAACAACTACATTCTCAGAAGACAAGACATACAAAAGAAAAGATATCTAGCCACCACCATTCCAAATTTCCAATATTGGCAGGACTAGAAGGGTATCAGTATTTAGATATAGTTAGCACATACTGGTATTAGCTCGTACCAACAAAATTTGTATTACAGTACTGGAATTAGCCAGATAGACTACCAGATGGTACATGATTGGAAAATGGTATCATAAACTACATAGCAGCAATTCACTCTAGGTTATCAACAGTTCAGGATCTAAAATATACATATTGATTAATTAATTAATTTAATTGACAAATTAAATCAGGATATCAGCTTTGAATTTGAACCGATACCTTAACATCATTCAAGTAAATGAACTTCCACCCGTTTAGGTGGGCCCGCACAGCGATATCCATGTCCTCCACAGTTGTCCTTTCCAGCCACCCACCGGATGTCTCCAGTGCCTTTATTCTCCAAACACCAGCCGTCCCGTTAAACCCAAAGAAATTGAGAAAAACACCATTCACCTGCTGTTCTACCTCAAAGTGGAAACAGAGATTTATGTTTTGAAGCCTGGTCAGAAGGTTTTCATCTTTATTCACAAAACTCCATCTTGCTTGTACCAAGCCAACATCAGGGTTTCCCTGAAATATTCATATTTATGAAAGCATTAAAAAAAGAATAGACAATTAAACAAGAGTCATGCTTCCATATCCTGTATTTTTCTTTATTTTTTGTACTTGAAGCAAATCTGTACTCTAATAAAGTTAACTTCTCCTAAAGTGGCAATAAATTTGAACATCAAAACTTCACCAAGTACTTGTACAAAAAGGACCTTGGGACCCCTTGTAATTACCACCATATTATTTGATTTAAGTCTCTAATGGCAGGTACCAAATCCATAGTAGTTTGGTTTAGGTACATCAAAGACAGTATAATTGTACAAATCTTTAACAATTTTGGGCAGTTTGTAATCATTTGAACCACAACAGAATGAAACTAAATACTAAAAGGGATCATGTAGTACAATTGTACAATGACTAAAATAAACATCTTACCTCAAAATGTGGCACTGTTCTTTTAAGAAAATCAGGACTGGGCTGAAAATCAGCATCAAAAATAGCAACAAACTCATAATCCTTTACATAGTCACAACTCATGGCCGATTTCAGATTCCCCGCTTTGTATCCTGTGCGCACCAACCTGTGCTGGTAAACAATATTTACACCTTGTTGGCTCCATTTCGTGACCTCAGCCTTTATTAGAGCTCGAATTGAGTCATCGTCAGAATCATCAAGCACTTGGATTAAGAACTGGTCTCGAGGCCAATCCAATTGACATGCTGCTGAGATTGATTGGTCATATACCTGCAATATTTTTTTGATTAAAACAGATAATACTAGTTCTAATTAATGATGATGATCATGATGATAATTGCACTAGAAATCTAGAATACTAATGCTGTAATGATGTTACAAAACATTTAATAAAATTCTCAAATTTAATGATAATAGTACTAGACTACTAATGATAATAATTGAAGATGATGAAGACAACACTGGTGATAAGTGCAATAATTATTGGTATAGTTCATCATTATCATCATTACAGCATATGGGAAAATGCATTCAACAACAATTCCTTTCTAATGACAAGAAAGTTATTCAAATATGCACCCAACAAATAAAATTATACAATTAAACAAAAGAAAGGAAAATTGAAGAATCCATTTCAAATCAGGATTATATTTACTTAGAATTTGGGAGAAGCCTTGGTCTTTCCATGGTACCCGGCAAGATAAACTGTATTGCGCCAAGGAAGAAACCAAATATGAAAAAAGAACATAGAAAGTAACCCCATTATTCCAGAATATTGTGCACTCTCAAGATTAGCAAAACACACAAAAAAAGAAAAAGAAAAAAGAAGAAACAAACATGAAAAAACATCAATTTAGAGAAAGGTGCCTTAAAAAAGGAAAGGTGAGGAAGTATATAGAAAGGAATACTTTACCTCTCTCTCATTACACATGGGAATTTGTACAAGAACCATGGGATACTTGTAATCGGATCCTTCTTTAAGCGGGTCAGTCTCCATTGTTGGCTTAATGCCCTTTAATTTGATCCAAAAGCACCCGAGACAGAGCACAAGCCGGTCGAGTGATTGAATAACAAACAAAACTATACAAAATTTAGAAAGAATCTGTATCGGGTATGCAATATAAGCTGTCCTAAAGCCGAGCCATAAGAGATACGCCCCGTGTGCCCAACTGGATATCTCCAGTTTCTCTGGCAAGTGCAAATCCATGTTGGGTTTCTGGAAATGCCATCCTTTCCAGTAAGCCACCAGCTCAAGACAGAGCACAGCAAGGGAAATTGCAACAAATGCCTTTATGAACTTGTAAAGCAGCCGGCTTTTTTCAGGCTTCTCCTCTGATCGGTTCGCGACTCGCTTCCTGATGGCTCTGGGCAGGGCCCACATGACAGTGGCCAGCCAAGCCACACAATTGGCCGCACGATGAGCTCTCAGTAGCAACACCCATGTGAACTGCTTGGCATTCTTTCCTCTCCCTTTCTCACCGGAGCTGAACTCCTCCATTTCTGGGCCTTCAATCTCCACCACGGAATAGTTCGGGTTCTCCATTGTTACTACAACTGGAGTTCCCTTTCTCTCCTCCCGGCCCCACCAGTCAGAGAGACCCATGTTCGGTGGCATCTATTTCTCTGTCTCTCTCTCTCTCACTCTCTTGCTTGTTTCTCTTCCAATTTATATAGACTAAAGCAACGAAGTTCTCACTATTTGAAGCTAGGGTTTTGTTGCTGGCCTTGCTCTCATGGCTTCCTCAAGATGACACAGCGATAGCATAGAGGCAAGGTATCGCTAGTTGTAAAGCCTCTAGGCCATGTGGGGATAATTTAATGTCTCCCCAAGAAACATATAGATTGTTTCGTTTGTTTCTTTTCTTTTCGTTCTATTCAGCTTTTTACTACTTTACCATTTACCAACCTCTGTTTATTCAAAACTTTCGCATCAAGTACAACTATGTATTGGGAGAGAGAAGAGAGAGAGAGAGAGAGGAAAGAAGATTCGAGCGGTGTGATTGGGATTTTTTGGGGCCAAGTAAGGGTCTAAGGGATAGTGACAGAGATGAGAACAGAGTACTGCGCCAGACCTGGTGCTGAGATAAAAGCTGGATGCTTAATAAATGAAAAGAAAAGAGACGAGAGAGAATTACAACAGAGGCGTCATAATTTTGATTTTCAAACAAGGAAAAATTAGTACATGGTAAAAGAATAGCAACCATAACTAGAAAAATGGCGCCAATTGAAAAGTTTGACAATCTTCTTTAATATTACCCTATGTTTTTAATAAATATTTCTAGTCCTTTTCAACTAATTTCATTTTCAACTAAAAGCCGCTTGTAATCTCTGAAGAGTGTTAACAACTCATTGTTCACTGCCAATGTTTCAAATATTTGACACGTCACAAGTCTTACAAATTAATAACTTGACAATTACTGGTCATAATGAAATTTACAAATTTCAACCCGTTTCCACCCCAATTTGGATTTGAATAAATATAACTCAATTCTTGTATAATCTGTTTTAATGAGAGAATAAAAGATAGACTTGTTAAGTAACCGAGAAGGTATGATTGTAATTTCTTTTTTCATACTTTTTTTGATAAAGTTCTTTTGGAGAAAAGTTAGGTAAATCATTTTAGATGCTATCTAAATACTTCAATCAATTTATATTGTTTGATTGAAATATATGAAATAATGCAATCAAAAGAAATTAATTGGAATACTTAGAAAGTATCTAAAATGATTTATCTAAATTTTTGCCAATTCTTTTTCATACTTATATTACTATTGGAATCACATCAGCTACTTTTTCGGAGAAAAAATATTATCTGTCTTTTTCGGAAAAAAACGGATAGATTCTTACAGTACGTATTGAATTTTTGTTTTTAGTTAGATTGTTCGGATACTTTAAAATTTTGTCGCACCGTGTATCAGATATGTATCCGATACGAATACGCTGCGATACGCACTCGATAATTCATGTAGCTTATAGTATTATTTTAATATTATTGACTAGTCAACTACGATAGATACAGCGAGATACATGTGGAATACGGTTAGGATACGCACCCGTACTACATAGTTTTTCAGTTGGAATACCATGCTTCTTTATAATTTCTTATGAAGACCACGTACATGTAGACTGAAATGTAGTCGTAGACAAGGGAGTTGAACTGGGAATTCAAGGGAATGAGATCTGGTTGTTGCGCGGGACGCTGTAGCGCAGTATCAGAACTGTCCGATCGCGAACTGATTGCATCAAGATTCGTGTCAAAGTATAAAGGTCCTCTGATTTTCATCTCTGACGGTCGATCGCGAAATTGACGATCGATCTGAACCGTCCATCTGCTGTTTTACCGCGCTACAGCAGATCCGAGTCCGAATTCAAGTGGGACACAACTGTAAAAAAGTTTTTTTTATTTATTTCTCGAAAGAGCTTTTAGCAAGCAAAGAATCATTTTAACCTTTTTGCACTGCATTTCCCCCATGAGTAAAGTTGATTGAAGGAGTTGTGGCTAATGATTATTTTGATAGTTTTATCAATTAATAAAGAATAAATTTCACAATGGACACAAACTTTTTACATACTTTGCCAAAAAATAGTGTGTTATTCTAACCAAATATGTTTACCAAAGAATCTATGTCTGAAATAACATACAGAAAAATAATTCTAATTACTATTATTTATTTATCGGTGTTTTAATTGTAGAATATAACTATTATTTAATTACCAGTATTGAAATTTTATTATTTAGTAATAAACAATTATGTTCTATTATACTTAATAGTAGCCAAATGTTGTGTTTTAAGTGTTATATGATGATGCGTTAAAAATCTTTAATTTAATGTTATTGATATTTTTTAATCATTTAACATACAAAGAAACATAAACCAAATCACATCATATGCTACACACATGATATTTAAAATCATATAGACCATTCATATAATTATAGATTTAATGAGTCTTTTTTTCTTTTAAATAGTCAAATTAAGTTATCAAAATAATAAATAACAACTTATCAAGTGATCACTTTTGTAAATAAATGACTTTGTATATAGAATTTTGTTCGCTAAACAAATATATGTGGTAAATGAAAATGACAATTATTCTGAGAAGAATTGCAGAAATAAAGAATGAAAACTGCCATAATAGAAACTGAATTTCAGGATGATTTTATTTTTTTTGTTTTATTTTTATTTCTTGCAAACACACATATCATTTGTAACGAATGCGTCATTTTGAACCCAACTTTGTGAAGTGTTAACTAAAAATATTCCCATGATTCTTTACTTACACATACTTGGTTTTGACAGGATGTTGAAGTTTCAACTTTCTGTTATTTTTTCAAAACCTTTGTGCTTGAAGTTTGAAGGTTTGAACGGTCGTTTTTGCAGGCGTGCTTCTCATCATGGTAGGAGACACATCTTTATCTCCAAAAAAGAAATGTTTTGCTCTAAAATTAAATTCATGGGATTGAAAATCCTAACAAGTACCAATACCTACCCATCTGGTCACATTATGTTAACTACATCTAGTGAATTGAAAATGAATCGGGCCGGGCCCGGCCGGATCAGTTCAAACTCGTCCGGATCAACGAATTGGTCGGTCCACGAGTTGGACGGATCAGGTTTTGACGGCTTAACATTTTTTAAGTCAGGTGTAAATAGTAACCCGACACAAACTCGCAAATCTGCTAACCTTAGATGGTTTACAGCTGACTTAAAAAATGTTTGTGCCCCTATGTTAGCAGCTTGTTTTTTGTTTAATATTCAATTTCCAAAATGCATTACCCGGCAAGATAACCATCAAAACATTTTTTAATTGCCTTGTAATGAATTTTGAAAATTGAATATTAAACAAAAAACAAGCTGCTAACATAGGGGCGCAACTAATACTTGCGCCCCCGTGACCTTGTGTAGCTGCCATGTTGGCCACTCTTGGATTTATCAGGGATGCGACTATTACTTGCGCTCCTATGTTCATTTCAAAACTGGGTGCTCTATGGAATTGTTTCAGCACTTAGGGGCGCGACTAATACATGCGCCCGTAATTAAATCCAAAAAATGATAGGGAGGGGGGTTCGAACTCATGCCCTCACACAAACTCAGCGCCTCTATTCAAACCCCCATACCACTGGACCATTTGTATTTCTCAAAATATTTGCAACATTTTTAGTATTAATAGAGTATAAACCTTTCTACTTATAATAAAAAAAACTTTAATCTATTATTATTTCTATTTTAATAATTACTAACTAAATATTTATAATAACTAAGTTTAATATATTTAATAATTTCTATTTATTACTTCTAATATTTTTATTTGTAATAATATATTTAATAATGTAATAATATTTTTAATATATTAGTTCTTCTATTTATTAATTCTATTAAATATATTATTACTTATATTAAATATATTATTACTTATTTAAATATATCATCACTTGTATTTATAATAATTATATTTAATATATTATCACATCTATTTATAATAAATATAATAAGTGCATTTAAAATTACTATTTTAATAGTCATTATTAAAATGTGTATAAATAGAAAAAAAATGTACAGCATGTCAGGGGCGCATGTATTAGTCACGCCCTGACATGTAGGGCCCACAATTGGTACATGCACTGCAAACTGCCTTGAATTCAACAACAAAAATTGAATCTCCTAGGGACGCGACTATTGGTCGCGCTTTTGATCCTCTGTGCAATTTTTAGGATGTCTCTGACCCTAGCTGTTGAAATTTTTTGCGGCTTGACCCTCTATAAAAATTTTCCAACTAAAATTGCTACCTGAACAAAAAAAAGGCTGAAAGCATTGCACGCATTTCTCAACTTCTAGTTAGGACGTATTATTTAGCTTATTTTACATTATTTGTTTATTTTTCTTAATTACCTTTTCAAATTAAGGTTCTTGTTTAGTCGTATCTTTGTTTTTTAATTACTATATCGAACTACCATATCTAAAATAGTATAATGTTTCGTTCGTGTCCACTTTGGACACGGCTACATGGTACAATAGGCGTTGGATATTTGCAATTATTTGATCATGATTTTTAAAAAAATTTAGTGATCAAAATTTGACAATATTTACAATTATTTGTGTAGAGAGTAATTTTATGAGGCATTTGTGATCGGCAACATAATTATCGTATATTATTTGTCGTGTTGCTTTATTTGTATTAATTATGTTCACTTACTGTTGTATTTAATGCATTATTAATTATGCTCATTTTTTATTAATTGTATAAATATCAAAAGTCACCCAATATCAATGTGAATATCAAGATATATATATATATATATATATATATATATTTTTTATATTATATGTATATTTTTTATATCATATTAAATTTAATGCATATAAAAATTGAAGAGTCATATTTATAAAAATCATATTATGTATTTTCACATTATATACTATAAATCATATTATATATGTATTTCTTATATCGTGTGTATATAATTTATATAACTCACTTACATATAGCTCATATATGTTTTCATAAAATTTTATGTATATAAAATAATATAAAAAGAATTAGAGCAAGGGTATGGTAATATGCATAGTACATCATCTTCCGTATTACACGGTTATGCATGTTTAATTTGCTCAATAAATTAAGACTTAAGTTACTCAATAAATTCTTCATATTAAAATATTGTAGAAAATAAAATTTCGTGATTTTCAGAATTTTCTTGCTATTTTTTAAATATTTTTAAAAACATGTAATTTAATGAGATAACATCAAGAAGAAAGTGCATTTTCATTTCATTTTATTATAAAGGGGACACCAGCGAAATTTTTTGTTCCGCAGAGATAAGAACTTCTGATATGAACTGTTGGATTAAAGATCAACGATCCTAATTAATAATATCAAAATCTTTCCTGAATCTGTGAATCATATAATTAGTGGAACATTGATCTTTAATTCAACGGTTCATAGATTACAAGTTCTCCTCTTCCACCGATAATACAAGCTTGGAGTTCAGACACCTGCCCGAACTTAATGGTTTGACAACGGTCCAGGTTGGGTCGAGTCGGTCCAAATCCGCCCGGTCCAACGGGTTGGCCGGGCCGGGTTTAGACGGGTTCAAATTTTGTAGGCCGACCGCAACCCGTCTTAGGCCCATGGGTCGGCGAACCGGCGGGTTGGGTTGATGGGTTAGATGAGTTTTTTTTAATATTTTTGCATATTTTTGAATTGTTTATATTTTTATTTTTTAATTTAATGGGTTATTTTCAGGTTATTTCTGGGTTGGGACGGATTTTGTACGGATTTTAATGAATTTGGGCGGGTTTGGACGTGTCTCAACGGATTTGGGACGGATTTTGGACGGGTTGACAGATCGGGTTGATCCGGGCCGGTCCAATTTCCAACTGGATTTAACACGGGTTATTTTACAAAAAAATTAGGCGCAACATGTCTTTTGCCCCGATTTTTTTTACGAATTCGCACATGTTTGCTCTCGGATCAGAACACGACCACAAATTTCCCGATCGAATCGGGCCCTTACGGATTTGTCAAATCCCTAAGCACATGTGAATATGTGATGAAGGTTAAGATAGAACAGTTGAAAGTCAAGAGAAAGACACATGAATTAAAGAACACGTCTACCTTTTGCACAGAATTAGGGCGTGTTTGGATCACCAAAAATAGCGTTAACCATGGATAAGGGTTGCTATCCACACAAAAATGTGATCCAAACATGATTTAGTAAGTTGTGAGTAGTGTTGGTTAGTGCTATTTTGCTAATCCAACAAAATGGTAGGATTAGCAAATTAGCACATGTCATGGTTAGCAAAATTATTATTTTATTACATTGTAATCATCATCTTGATATTATTATTATTTAATAATAATAATATTAGTATTATTTTAATTGTCATTATTTTATTATTATTATTATTATTATTATTATTATTCTCATTGTTATTTTAGTAGTATTATTATAATTGTCATTATTATTACTTCTTTTAATATTATTGTAATTATCATTATTTTATTATTATTATAATTGTCAATATTATTATTTTATTATTATTATGATTATTATTTTAATAGTCATTATTTTATTATTATTATTATTATCATCATTATTATTATTATTATTATTATTATTTTATTCGTATTATTATAATTGTCATTATTATTATTTTTATTATTATTATTGTAATTATCATTATTTTATTATTATTATAATTGTCATTAATATTATTTTATTATTATTACTATTTTAATTGTCATTATTTTATTATTATTTTATTAGTATTATTATAATTGTCATTATTATTATTTTTATTATTATTATTGTAATTATCATTATTTTATTATTATTATTATAATTGTCATTATTATTTTATTTTTATTATGATTATTTTAATTGTCATTATTATTTTATTAGTATAATTATAATTGTCATTATTATTATTTTTATTATTATTATTTTAATTATCATTATTTTATTATTATTGTTGTAATTATTATTATTTTATTATGATTATTGTAATTATCATTATTTTATTATTATTATTATCATTTATTATTATTGTATTATTATATATTATAAATTGATATCAATATTTTATGATTTTATTATTATTATTATCGTTAAAAAAACTAAAATAATTTATTATTTTACTAACTCACTATCACTACTCCAAATGTGCAATCCAAACAACATTTCACTAACCTAGATAGAACAAAATTAGCACTATTTTTGCACTAACCTAGATAGCAAAAAGTAACCACTATTTCAACCACTAATCTAGATAGCACTATTTTTACACTAATCATGACATGATCCAAACGCACCCTTAATGTCTAGTCACGGGAACTATAACTATTCCAGAAACTAACCTAACATCTATGTGAAAAAAATAAAAATAAAGAGCATGCCTTTAGGGGAAAAATGTAATGTTCACAGTTTTGCTATCAGACCTCTGCCATTGTTTGTCATTTCAAACAAATTTATCTGTTAAAATGTAATAAGTTATTTGTCATCTGAACATAATTAATATTAGATGTGGTTAAAATATATCGACAATTTTACAATTGTATTTGGAACATCTTTGCTCTATGTTGTCACTTGTCAGGAACTGATCACAGTTTTATTCTTTTCTTTTCGTTTTTTATTTTTTATTTTTTATTTTGAGTCCTTAAATAACAGTTGGATACTAAGACAACAATATTCCTTTTTATCTCATCTTCTACTTTTCCAAGTGAAATGTATAAACTACTCAATATACAATACTCAGTGATGCTAAAATATATTAATTTTTAATAATTGCTATTATTTTGTAAGTACCGGTTCAAGGTGGATTTAAAAAAAAAAGGATTGGGAAAATATATCTGTATGTATATAATTTTTTTTCTTATTAAACTAGACAATTTTTGTTCACATGAATTTCGCGTGGATTCAAATCTTTTCTAGTGATAGAATGTTTCCCGCACCAATTACATGGATGATTCATTTAATTAATTTTGTTTTTCTCGATATTAAGATAATGAAATATTTTTTTTATTAAAGACTCTTCATATTAGAAAATGAGTCTAACATCCAATAGAACATTTATCATGTTCTAACATTGGGGGCTTGGGGGCTCCAGTTCATTTTCACAGTAGAATAAACAGTGTTTTCACTGCTCATGCTACAGTAAAATTACTGTAGATTTTTATTTTTATATTTTTCCGTTGTTTTTTTGTTTTTATTATTTAAAAGATTTATTATAATTTTATTATTGTAATACGAAAGTTTAAAATTTAACTTTTTCGTACAAAACGCGAGTCGTACGCCTAGTTTTATTAAAAGTGTCAAACTTTTCTCTTCACCATTTGCTGGAGCTTCAACTCGCGAACTTTACGATATATCACAGTGTCAAATATTTTCATATAATCAAATATTTTCCTACATATCTAAAGACGAAGACAAATATATACAATATAGTGATTTAAAACAAATTAAAGCATGCAAATTGTGAAAAAAAAAATGAATTTAAACTTGAAGTATGGACACCAGTACAACACTTCAACAACTAATAGTTTTGTGTCGGATATTGAAAATAAAATATACAGATTAACACTTCAAAGTACAATGAAGGAAAATTTACATAATGGGCCTAACTTGGATCGATTTAGAAGTAATAGTCTAATACTCTTAAATATTTTTATAAATGGCCGGAGACGTTATTAATAATAATATTCCTAAATTATTTCAATTATTTTAATATTTTTCGATTATCTATTTGTCTGTTTTTTTCAATTTTAACAATAACATACTTAAATAAATTCCAACTATGACTTTTCTAAAAGTTCTAGAATCATTTCAACTTCTTAGGGGCGCGACTAACAATAGCGCTCCTATTTTCTACACCGAAGTGAGATCCATACAAAGAAAAAATAGAGAAAAATAAACGAATGAATAATAAAAATAGAGATAAATAATAAAAATAATAAATCTTTATTCCTCATTGAAGGAGTCAAAACATGAATAAACAAATGAGGAATAAGTAGGCATCAAAGAGAGTTATGACTCCATAATTTAAAGTGCATTGCAAGATGATTTAAGTTATTCCTCTAAGTTACTTCTCGGCGGGTCTCACAATTAAAATTATTATATTATTGTTGCAGGTATTGTTTAATAATAATTAAGATAATATAATTATATTAATAACAACAATAACAATTATTGTTAGTATTATAATGATAATAATTATTATTATATTGAAAATTATAATAATTAAAAGAATGATTATCGTAATCATTAACTATAGTAATGATCATTATATATACTATTTTTACTAAATATATTAATTAAATAACAAATACTAGTATTAATAAAAAATATAATTATATAATTATAATATTTATATTAATGAATATTAGTATGATAATTATAGTGATGATTATTATAAACATAATTGTAATAATGATTATTATAACGACAATTATAATAATAATTATTATAACGATAATTATAATAAGGATCGTTATATCTACTATTGTTATTAAATATATTAGTTAAATAATAAATATTTGTATTAATAATAATTAAATAATTAATTATAATAATGATAATAATGATAATAATGGTCATTATTATGATAATTATAATAATAATTATTATTATAGTAATTATAATTAGGATTTTTAGAACCATAATTATAATTATTTATGATTATTATAATTACTATTATAACATTATATTTAGTATTTTTTATTAAATATGTTAATTCAATTATAAATGATATAATTGTAATTATTTTTATAATTTCTTTGAAAATTTCTTTATTTTTATAAGTATTTTAATATATTAAATTTTTGTTATTTTAATAATATATTCTTTAATTTTTATAGTAACAATAAAACAAGAATAATTTATTATTATTTCATAACAATATGATTAATTTTGCTACGATTTATTTATGTATTTTAATATGATGATATGAATCTTATTCTCTTTTATTATTTCATTAATTTAATCAAACATGAATAATGTAAGATGACATAATTTTACTTAAAAACTATTCCTCCTAAACTTTATTTTCTAACGAAATTTGAGCCAAAAATTAAATTAAATTATTTAACAAACTTGAAGAAGCCAACGACATGGTCCAGCGTACGGTTTTGGTATATTATTATATTACAGCAAATGAAATTCTACCCTTATTTATATTTGTCAACAAATTCAGAAGGATTCAATACCAATACCAAACGTTTTAGTCTTAAATTAGTTCCAATAAAAATTAATCTCAAATAAATTTCAATTATTAATTAATTAGATATGTTATAAGCATAGTTCACTAATTAAGTGCAAAAAAAAAATTGTTTCATTCTTTATTCATCAAGAACTATCAAAAATTCAAAATCGAGTTGGCAAGATAACCCCCTCCCCCTCATGATACCTATGAAAATGAAGTGGTTTTCTTACGATACATGCAATCGATATGAATTAAACACATATGATTAAAAATTTAATTTTATGCAAGAATTAAAAAGTGAGCACATGCCATTTAGCTTCAATAATAAAACACAAGATCTAAATTATTAAAAATCATCACAGGTTTAATTTTACATACATGGAGTCCCATTTTTATTTTTATTTGTGATGACTCCATCTCCATTTCTAAGACTTTAAAAATTAAAAGTCCATAGCTCAAATATCACATTGAAATCTTTAGATGTGATATGTGTCATTTTCACAACTAAAAGATAATCTGCATACATTTCTAACGTAGACAATTTATCAACAATATTAATTTTACCAATTCTTAGTTTCCATTAGGAGAAATAATCAAAATACCTGATTTTCTATGTTCTTGTAGAAAAAGTACTATAATCTTTTTTTGTTTATTAAATGTGATGTATATAAATTTTAAGACGTAAAAAATGTGATAAAGACGTAACAAATAATTGACATTTAGGAGAATAATCAAAATACCTGATTTTCTATCTTCTCGTAGAAAAAGTACTATAATCTTTTTGTTTATTAAATTTGATGTACATAAAAATTGAAGACGTAAAAAATGTGATAAAGACGTAACAAATAATTGACATTTAGGAGAAAAATCAAAATACCTGATTTTCTTTGTTCTTGTAGAAGAAGTACTATAATCTTTTTGTTTATTAAATGTGATGTATATGAATTTTAAGACGTAAAACATGTGATAAAGACGTAACAAATAATTGACATTTAAACTCTCGTTGAATATTTATTTTAGATATCCTACTTTTTAATGATAGCAAAGTCTAATTCGGAAAGAGCACTTGTGAAAAAGTGAGATACCAACAATTCTAGAAAGAGAATGGTCATGCAAAAATGCAAAATAGACGAGATATATATATATATATATATATATATATATATATATATACAACAACCACGCACCAAAATAAAAGCCCAAAATCAGTATCTTTTTTATTTTATTTTGTGGCTGCCTGAAATTCCAAAAATACACAGCTGGCGACCATAAGTGTACAATGTGGGGCTGCGTAGCGTAATGCAATCTATTTTGTCATGAAACAGCGACCACCTACTTCTCTCATATTTGTGCTTTCAATATGAAGAATAGACTTGCCAACCTCCATCTAGTGTTTCAAAATCTCATCTTTTCTTATCTCAGAAAATGATAGAATGGAGACCAAATGTTTTTATAATAAATATTGGCTTAATTAAAAGGAACATAAAATGTGTCACTTCCACATTTTTTTTTTCAAAAAATATAATAAAGAATTGAATGTTCCTAATTTTGTAAAAGGAAAAAATTAAAAAATTCAGATTTTACACATAATTACATGTTTATAAGATATATATTCTTACATGGTATTCCCAATAAAATGTAAAAAAGACTTTTTTTAATTACAAAAAAATGGAGGATAGCCGAAAAGAGCTATTTCTTGTTTGATTTTATTCAACACGGACGATTTGTTGAATTGATTTCCGAGTAGAAACCGAATTAGGGCTCGCGATGGTGTATTGTTAAAATTATTTTGATTTCGAAAAAATGGTTATGCTGAGAGAAAGTGATGAGAGAGGAGATGGTTGAAGATAGTTTTGATTCGTTCTGATCGTTTTCTTTAACAAAACGGTAAACTAAAAAAAATTTAATCATTCATTAAACAAAATAGTTAAAAATTGCTATCTTTTGTGATTATTTCACACGTTAGACAGATCTAGACCGAATCCAAATTAGCATTCGTTCTCCAAGAGTTCGGATACTCTGTGACGATAAAAGTGACATCCTTTGTCAGTGACCTGTTTCATGACCCGCGACGGATATCTTTTTTTCGGAAGAACAAGGCCTCTCAGGAATCATATTCTCTGCTGATTTTTTTTCTCCACAAAGATCAGAGTTCGATCTGAGCCGTCGGATTAAATATCAACGCTCGACCACTAACGATATGATTCGGAAGAAAATTTTATGCTATTAATCTAGACCGTTGATCTTTGATCCAACGGCTGTGATAAAAAATTTCTCCTCTCTCTCGAACTTTTTGTTCTCAGAGGATTTCGTTTCAGGCCTCTCATTATATGCATATTTTCTAGGGGCTCTTTAGCCTATATATTACGGCCCATTTAATTAGTTTTTTCCAGGCCTAATGTAAGCCCAATATATGAGAGATCGTATGAGACGAGGAACACTTCCACTTAAAGTCTTAAACCCAGTTTATACTTGACTCCGATTTTGCGCCACCCTTACTCGTGAAAACGAAGATACACGGTACCAAGCAAGCAGCGAGACGCCGCCGCCGCGTCGGAAATCAGGCGGCGCCGTTTGATTTGCTTCTTTCCCCATTGTTTGTTGTTGAAGTGTGTTCTGATGCGTGGTTTGATCCGGGCGGCGGCGCTTCTGAGGCAGTCTCAGTCTCAGGCGCGTAGTTTGCTTTCAAAGCCAGGTCCGACTGAGAGACCTCTCGTTCCATGGATCTCTAAGGTGACTTCTCTCGTTTCGTGTTGTTTATTCATTGTTTAGAATTTGCTTGAATTTATATGAAGGAACGTAATGAACTAATGATCTAAGTGCATTTGGGCACATTTTGTAAGGGTAGCATGTGTTGCATGGTTGTTTCAAGTTTCAACTCTACAGGATGGGGTGATATAGCTCAAACTTTATGTAATCTACTTCTATCCTGTAAATTATCTTTTACTCTGCGATTTGTTTTTATTTAAAATACTCTATATGTGCAGCATTTGAGTCTATTTACTCCTTACAAAGGATATTCAACTCTGGAGACTCATGAAAGTGAAGTGCTGATTCCGCCGGAACTATTATCGGGCCGTTCTGTGTTAACACCAGATAGAGAGTTTGGTAACTTATTTTGTTTTGACTATTTTTCATATTACCTAATTGTTAAAAGACTTTCTACTAAAAAGATCCTGTAGTATGTACTTTAGAGGCTCTTTTGGTGGTACTTGTTGTTAGCTTCTAAGTGTGGTTGAGGCTTAAATGAATTGGAAGCATTTTCGTTTGTTCAGAAACAAATCCAGATCTATTTATTCACGTCAACCTGCTTGGTACCATTCTGGTATGGTTCTCTACGGGCAGTACCGTTCTCGTATGGTCCTTTAGTGGGCTTTGCAGTAGGTATGACTTTGTTTGTACCAATATTGGCTTAATTATCAGTTTTCTTACTTTAGTCAAAGGTTTATCGAGGCTTAATTGAGCCCTAACAATATTTTTGAAATCAGGACCTTGATATTTATTGTGGGTGCAACCGTGCAACTAGCTCAGCTTCCTGTGGGTTTGCTGAAATATAACTCAAATATAAAATAAATTATTTTGAGTAAACTAATTCCTTTTAGTATAGTATAGATATTGTATAAATTGGTGTAAAAATAAAAATAAAGGCATTGCTTTTGAAATTTGAACAACATATTTAAACTCGATTTACTTTGTTCAACTTGTACCTCAGAGAAACACATTCAATGGAGGCATGGACAGATTTGTCAACATTGAACAAAAGACCCTTCCACATCAAGCCAATATTTATAATTGATGTTTCATGTTAGGAAAAAACCTAGGGACTCCATTTCTAGATGCACTGTGGGTACACCTGATTACTGTGGAACGTTCGATCTTGATGCATCGAACGGTCTGCAGTAATCGAGAATATGTACCAAGAAATGGAGTAATAAGTTTTTCCCTTTATGTAAATATCTCAATGCTATCATGGTTGCAGAACTGCAGTAGCAAAAACTACATAAAATATGGAGTACTACATATCTATGCTTATATTAACTAGTTGTATGATAATTTGTGAACTTCGTCATACAAACAAACATGATCAAATTGACAACAAAATTAAATCGTATCATTTTAGGTCAATATGAGGATTTGATTACACGGGTGACAAACTTCAGTGGAGAAGACAAGGGTTTTATGGTTTTGGCTGGAGATGTCTTTGATGTCCCCCTCAGGACTGATATTATCCACCGAGTTGTCAAGTGGCAGCTTGCGAAGCGGCGTCAGGTTATACTATTGACCAAACCTTATCACTTCCAATACAATCATGATTTTTTTACGTAATTAGTACATTGGTGGGGATACAGGAGTTTGGAAATCATGTGTGGGTTAGATGTTCTATGTGTTGCATTTATATCTTGTCATGATAAAACAAATAAAAGACTAGTTTAACACCGCAAATTATGGAAGGTATCATTCTCATTTTATTCGGAAATAAATTTGAAGTTACCACATCTTTCTCACAATTATTTACGGGACGGTTAGCCAGGCACTCTGAAAAACCAGGGAGAGGAGGGGATTGTATATCTCATTTCTTAAGGTTGTATGATATACAATATGCTTTTTAGATTTTGTACTCCTTTCTGTAATAAATTTTGAAACCTTTTAAATGGGTAACTAAAATTTGAAACACCTTTTCTTGACAGGGTACACATTCAACAAAAACCATCAGCGAAGTAAGTGGCACAGGAAGGAAGCCTTGGAAACAGAAGGGAACTGGCCGGGCACGTCATGGAACTCTCCGTGGTCCTCAGGTTTTCTTATTTGTCCTTTCATTGTTTTCTTAATGATTTAGTTTTAGTTATCAATTGACCTGCCTGAATTCGTTGGAGGTTGCACTATGCTCAGATATATTGTCGATTCTGCAACAAACCAATATATTATAAATTGTTTCTCGTGCTTAAGTTGCCCAACTGGATGTCAGCAGAGCGTTCAATGGATACTGATGTCCAAAAGCTTGAAGTTTTATGCAAAGATAGCATTGCACATGGCTTGAATTCTTTCTTATCTATTATGTTCTTTTATGTGTATGCTTGTACTCACTGTGCTAGATACAGTTATTAACATAGTATTTTTGTACAAGTGTTCAAACTTTACTACTAGGGAAAAACTTGGGTACACCAAAGATAGGTACACTAGGTACTCCGAGTCACTCCGGATCGTTCGATCTTCATGTATCTAATGGTCCGAAAGTGACTCAGAGTAGCTAGTGTACCTATCTTTGCACCTTTGCTGTACCTAACTTTTTCCCTTATTTCTATGAATGGCCCAGAAGTCGCATGAGATGAAAATTCTGTAGGAACATTTTATTTGAAATAGCCAGCTTTCAATATCAATTTTAAAAAGATGATAAAGAATTAAAAGCTTATGGTGTCAGCAGATGTAAACTCCGGTGTCCCGGAAGCTCTAATAGTACTTCCACTCAATTTTATATTGTTTTATTTGGTACACAATCATCTTTTATGGTGTTGTGTTTAAATGATCATGTGATTATAGATCAAAATCAACTTGACAGTTCAGACATGGTTATGCTTGCCATGGACCAAAACCAAGGAGTCATGCAATCAAATTGCAGAAGAAGGTCAGGCGTCTTGGTCTCAAAGTTGCCTTATCTGCAAGGACGGCTGAAGGCAAGGTCATTTTCTTTTTTTTCGTTCTCTTAGAATATACCTTCGTTGGTATTTCAGAAACTGAGCTTCAATTGACCAAAAGCTGAATATTGCCTATGCACAAATTTCCTGTTTCAATTGTCTTGTAAAAATATGCAACGTTTTAATGCATATATTATTTAGAATTCAACAGTTTTAATATTTTCTTGCACATACTGCTTAGAGAAATTGTATGTTGCAAAATTTACCCATTGCAAGCTCTATATTTCTCCGGTCTTGATTTTACTGATGGACAAGCGAATAGGTTTGATATGATGATTTCCAAATTCGCACTTGTGTCAAGTTGTTAGTATGAGCAATAGGGGACATTCAATAATTAAAGTCGACTTAGTCAATTGCAAATAAGACATGACTTTTGAGTAGGGTGGTTTCTGGAGGTACAAAAAGGGACTATCTTGCTATCACAGATAAGCTGAACTTGCAAGAGTGTTTCTTTAGTTCAGTTTTTCTACTCGAATTGTTTATTGTTGTATCTGTTTTAATTATTCTGAACATATTTGATGATGCAGGCATCTTTTAGTTTTTTATGATTGTTGTATCTGTTTTAATTATTCTGAACTTATTTGATGATGTGGTGGACAGCTTCTGGTTTTTGATGATTTGGAGCTACCGAGCCACAAGACAAAGAACGTTGTTAACTATGTGTCTCAAATGACAGATGCAAAGAAAGTTTTGTTGGTTGGTGGTGGTCAATTGGATGATAAATTAAAATTGGCTACACGCAACCTACACTATATCAATGTGCTACCCTCTATTGTAAGTAAAAGCTAATATACATACAACTCATTGATGATTGTATTATCTGGTGGTTTGTAGCCCCTGTAGATGTTATTATCATGTGTGCTTCTGCAAAAGAAGACGTCATTGTTTACCCCAATATATTCCTGCAAACTATCATCTTTGAAACATCGAGAGCCATTCTTTTTTATAGCAAAAGGAGGTTATACAGTTTGTGTTTATGTGGATATTTTGAAGCCTAGATTGGAGTGGCATATGCATGTTATCTAGGGACCATAACATTCTTACTTTTACTAGGGTATCTCAGATGCACAAAAAACAAATGCATAAGCCTCAGATATGCGTTGATCTAAGTATAAACAACCAACAAGCAGTTGACAGACCAACATATAAAAGAGTAAATTCATGCGTATATAACCTGGATATTTCTTGTACATACCTGCAAGATTACCTGCAAGATGAGTATTATTATTCACACTCCACACATCCTTAACATAGGAAATATCAGGCATACCATTGGAGAGGATAAGAAAAATATTATTTATAGTCTCCTCATAATTTAAAATGATACGGCAGCATTTTTCCAAATGTCTAGTGCAAGAAGGGTTATTTTGAATTGTATAGAGTTGCAAAGAAGGGATATAGGTATGATAAGGATGTGGTTGATACTTGACATCTCTTTGGAGTGTATGTGATTTATTTTTGTATTTATTAAGGTGGATTCATAATTGTGAATTTGTAAAGTGTAGTGTACTGTAAACCATTATCATTGCAGTATATGAATCTGTACTATGAATTGAGACTTTAGAACTTGACTTTAGAACATGATCACATCTTTGTCTATGAATTGTTGAGACTTTAGAACATGATTTGTCTATGATGCCAGCTGATTCTGTTTTCTAAATTCTGTGCTGTCTGCTTCTCATTTAATGCAGGGTTTGACTGTGTACAGCATCTTGCAACATGACACACTTGTTATGACACAGGATGCTGTTAATAGAATTGTTGAGCGCATGCACACTCCTATAAACCGATGAACTATGATTTCTGTATCAACCTAGAGTTGCATTTGACAAATAAAGGAGAGAGCTTTCGGATTTTAAGATGGCTCAGTTGCAATTACTAGCATGTGATGCTGTTCTGTCCGTACAATATTTGTTACTGATGTTCTTTATTTGGTTTGTTTTCTTCTCTCATTTTTTGTAAGAGGTCATGATTTTTGCTTAAGCTGTAGATCAATCTTTTATTATTCCCTTTTTGTGCATTTAGTATCGTATTCATAAAAGCAGACGGAGTTTATGCGGCATTTGGATTGAATTCCACTGGATTATTGGCAGCGTTATGTTAAGGTTAATTTTGCTATAGATTGAAATTAATTTGATTGTACAATTATTGATGTTAAAATCAACTTAATCACACAACTATTGATAACAATCAATGATTCATATTGATTTGGGTGCATACTCATTCTCTAAGGTCAATTCAAATAAGGCCTAACAGGGTAAATGAGATGTGAACATCTGGCACGAAAGGTAAATTTTTAAACCATTCTTTGTGCATCCTGGTTCTTAATTACATTGACATGAATCCTCGTTTTGTTAACTAGAAACAATTTCATTCACTAAAAACATCTCAATGACATTCTTAATGGAGGAAAGGGTCGTGCTTGTTGCCGAGAAAGAAATGACAGGGACCTGGCTTTTGTTACCGATTTCAGAGACAACGACAGCTTGTGAAGATTTCTGAGGTTCTATGATTGCCACGGTCTTCCTCTTTTGTAGCAACCCCAGTGCTGCAAGAAGATTGAAGCTTACTATCCTAACGCGTAGGAAGTGCATAGTAAAAAAGAAGAGGGGGGGAGCTAGAGAGGGGTACCAGTGTTTTACTAACTATTCTTAAATCGCATTTTATTTTTTAAAATTTTTTTCCAGAAAAAATTCGGGAATTTTTTTTTTTCATTTTTTCTGCAGAATTTTTTTTTTATTAACTTTTTTTTCAATTTTTCTTCTACCGTTGTTTTTTTGTAGTTTTTCGCGCGGAGCACGAACTCTCCGCCTAGTTGAAATCATATTTGATGGAAACAATGGTTTTATATATTAACAGTACAAATGAGTTTATTAATCATAAATGAATTATCACCTGCAGATGTATCTTGAAGGTCGTCACCATTAGAATCTCTGATATGTAGCACAACTGCACAAGTCTTGTGTTATAATTTTTATTTGATGCATATAAATCTTCCATAGCCTCTCATTTTTTCCTCAAAAAAAATCTTCCATAGCCATTGCAATGCTTGTTTGACCCATTTTGCCTCCAAGACTGTCCAAATATAGTATGACTCCAACATGAATTTGAGATTGTGTGAGTTGGTTTGAATTTTGAGCTCGAGCAACAGCAAACAAGGTAAAATAGAGGAAACATGATAGTTTTATTTGGCTTCTCATTTCTTCTCTTTTCGCATCAGGTGTATTACATTATTTTAACTGAATGAATGGTGCTACATTTTGCCTTCAATGGTCAAATTTGCATCTTACGTTGTGTTTAACAAACGCAACAAAATATTCTTTCCGATTTTTTTCTTTCACATGTAAATTCTGAAATTTTTTCTTTAAAGTTAAAATTTTTACACTGTCGGTATCTTGAAACTCTTATTGCAAACACTCTCATGCTTCATTCGCACAACTAGTTTCGATTATTCTTGAGAAATTTTTTTCGAAGATGAATTGTTGAATCAAATAGAGAGCCTTGACATCTCTCTTTTTCTTTGCTTTCACCTCAACCGACGTCTCAATTTTTTCTTTCTCCTTCTCGATATCAATCTCGACAACAACACCTTCTTTCGCTATCTCCCACAAATTTTTTGAGATCAAGAGGGTTTTCATATTAATACTCCAATAGTTGTAACTTTCACCATCGAACAAGGGTTGCACACTGTGCGCGCCTCCTTGCAGAGCCATGATGCTCTCAACTTTTTTTTTGAAGAATCTCACTTGAATTCTCGCACAATCTAAGCTCTGATACCATTTATGTTGGCATATGGTCTTTGTTATAATATTTAGTGGAAGAGAAAAAAAGGAAGGAGCACAAATAATTTTTTCTATGTCACAACTACACAATACAATTTTATTTATTTGCTCACTTTTATTACAAATAACAACCTATTTATTTATAAGCTATAAAATGTCTCTTAATTTTTTCATAACTTAAATAACATTAACTATAACATAAATTATTGTAACTTCCAACATAACTCTTCAAATTCTAACCTTACAAATTCTAATCCTACAAATTTTAACACTTCAAATTCTAAACAATTAATTAACATAGAAAAATACAACTAATTAATTCTCACGTATAAAACATAAAAATATTAAATTTCAACAAAATAAAAAAGAATAAGACGAAGGTGCCGTGTGAATGGTGATCCTGCGGGGCCATTTATCTATTCAAATCTTTAGGGGTTCTCTCTTCTAATTTGTTTATATGCTTTGCAAGTTGCTAAAAAAACAAGATTTTTTTAGTTAGATATTTGATTTCCATTGTAGAAATGTTATTTGACTCGAACATGAGCGCGTCTGTACCTGACAATTTTTTTCAACAATAATTTAATTAAAAATTGAATGCTTAAGGTTCTAAATATCACCTTAAATGCTAATTTTTCTTCTGTATAATTTTTTGGCAGATTCTATACATTCATATATAGAACTTTCAACATATAAACTTCATACGAAAAATATGTACTTCGTTTGAAACTATATTCTTTAAACAATGGAGAGAAGTTTCCATACAATAAATGGAATTGACTATCAAAGTCCAGTTAAATGATTCCATTTGCAGCACTTGCAGTTGGATTTGTCAATGATCGTTTAATCGTTTTTCGTCTTATTTCGTGACAAATAAAATGATTACGATCAAAGAAGTTTTTTCGTTGAAACACTGAAATAGTTAACGAAAAATATGTTGTTTCGTGATCGTTTGTTTCGTAATTTCGTTTGTGACTAGAGGTGCACAAAATACTCGTGACTGGTGACTCGCTCGTGTTCGACTCGCTAACAACTCGTTCGTTAACAGCTCGAGTGTTAACGAGCCGATCTCGAGCTGTGACAAGCTCTGCTCGATTAAGTGTCGAAACCTTAACGAGTTAATCTGGACCATCAAATCGGTTACCACCATCTCTAAATAAATCTTTACAATAGAGAATTTTCACGATTTTATAATTTTATTATGTTTTTTTAATTATTTTGTCATTTTTTCTTGCAAACAAGTTACAAACGAGCCAGCTCGAGCCTTAATGAGCTGAGCTCGAGTTGAGAGTTTCAGCTCGTGACCACTTATAGTAACGAGCCGAGTTCGCCCCAGCTCGCTCGAGCTCGGCTCGTTTACACCCCTATTTGTGACTGTGTATTGTTAGAATTGTTTTGATTTTAGAGAAAAAAACTATGCTAAGAAAATGTGACGAAAGAGGAGACGAAAGATTTGATTCATGTATATGATTAGAATCGTTCACCACTGATTTCAAGTTTGCTTTAGTGTGATGAGAGAGGAGATGGATGAAGAGCGAAGAGAATGAGTTTGATTGTTTTGATTTGTTTCGATCGTTTTCTTTAACAAAATAGTCAATGAAATATAATTTTTATTCGTTCATTAAACAAAACGGTTAACGAAACTATCTTCTTTCGCAATAGTTGACATGTTCCCGTGTAGGACTCTTGAACGGCTGGAAACGCTGGAAACGTCGATTTTTTTTTTGCATGCGTATAACTACGGAAAAGCATCTTTAGACTTTTTTTTAAGTTCTCCCTTCAAATTTAGAGACCAGAGAATCGCTTAGTTATTAACTTATTATGACGGACGTCTAAATTTAAAAATAAGTATTTGCGACACAAAAGTCACCAACAAACAAGATAGAGTTTATTATAAAGTTGGATAGTTCTTATTTTTTATGCACTTGAATACTTTTGCGATGAATATTCTGAATCTCAGTATCAATTAATGCAGATGATTTCGGTTGCTTCGTAGAATTCTTCTGATAATTTGGTGGTACGTGCAAGTTTGCAACCTTGTAATAACACGAATAGTCCAACTGATATTCACTGCACAAGAGAGATATGACCATTGACAAAATGAGCTGAAATTAAATGAATTTCTTATCATTGACTGTGACCAGAGGTGTCAGAATTGAACCGATTCGACTCGATCTGATATTTGATAAAGTCAAACTAATTCGAACTCGATCCGATTCGATCTGAGATGCCGTAATTCAAGATGAAGCGACACATGAACGACCTTAGCCTGATCCGATCCGAGACAACACGTAACCCGAGATGGCGCGACACATGAGGACTCGATCCCGACCTGACGCGACCCGTAATCCGAGATGGAGCGACACATGAGGACTCAAGCCTGACCCGACCCGACCCAACTTGACCTGATATAACTTGTAAATTAAATTAATACTATCTTGTATACATCATAATATAATTTTAGTAACAAATTAACATCAGTGAAAGTTAAGATTTTATAACACGATTCAATAACGAAATTCGATCTTTTCTGATTGAACTTAAAACTCAAAATGATACTCGAAAATTGTCGGTGCAACCAGATCCGATCTCGCCTGATCCGACCCAAGACTGGAAAGTTGTCGATGCAGCCCGACCCGAAATTCGACCCGATCTCACTAACCCGACCCATTACCCGAAAAAAACGATGTGACCCGACCCGACCCATGGCCCATGACCCGTTGTTGACACTGACAACCCGAAATCTGACCCGACCCACAATCCAACTTTTGTCGACAGTCAAACTAACACAACCGACCCAAACCCGCACGACTGACCCACTTGCCGACTCATCGTTAGAAGACAGCCCTTGAGTGTTGGGTCCAAACTCCAAAGCCCGTTATTAATTTTCTTTTACACGAGACCTCCACACTCCAAGGGCCTGTTCGGATCTCACCAACTCGCCACTGTGCGAGTGGGAAAAAAATTCTGTCGCACAGTGGCGAGTGGGAGAGATCCGAACGGGGCCCAATAGTACATAGCATTTCTCGGGCGAAATTTTTTTGCCGGCCCTTGAAAATAAAATAAAATTTACTACTCTGGTTTGAAATCTTTGATAACGGTGATCATATTTTTTATCGTTTACGTTCACGTGTGTTATGTGGAAGCATGCGTTCAGATATCCAAATTCCCAACAAAAATAAATCCCAAGTAAAGATGCAAATGTGAACGCAGAGTCTAAACGCAACGTCTGAACGTAGAGTATGAACGCAAAGTTTAAACACAGTGTTCAGATAACACTACTGAACACAGAGTCTGAACGCTGTGTTCGCATGTACTTAGAATTTTTTTTGTTATGTCTGAATTTATGAACGCATACGTTCAGATAACAAATCTGACACGAATGCTAAAAAGATAAGATCATTGTTGTCAAAAATTTTAAACCAAAATTATAGGTGTTGTTCTTATTTTTTTAGTCAGAGAAAAAAAATCTTCTCTAGCGTGGTGGCTACATCGAAAAGTTGTCACTTCTCCGTGAAACACATTGCAACATATGACTGCTGAGGTCCATGCTCTTGCAATAGAAAATCTACTGTTCCTCAATTTGTTTTTTCGACAATTCTCACCATTAAAAAATATTTCCAACTATGATTATGTATAAAAAAATATTTTTGAACTATAATCATGTATAGTTAAATAATTTCAACCATGACTATTAGATGTATTTATTAATGCATTGATAAATAAATAAATTAATCTAATTCATGCTTGAGATCAATTTGTTTATTTATCAATGCATCAATGTGTATCATTTTCTTAATTCAATGACAAATTTGTTTTAAATTAAATTGATTAATTAAAAACTTATGGTCACAGTAAGTCATGATTGAAAATATTTTTCTACATAGTCATAATCAGAAATAGTTTTGAAAGTTGAAGAGTGCAAAAATTTGGATCGAGGAACGATAGATTTTTTATTGTTTGATGGGTTTGTATCTGCCGATAGATTTTTTATCATTCAGACTATTGAATCTAAAAAATCAAATAATTTGACTACTTTTTTCGCTAATTTTTTTATAATTATAAGAAAATACTGCTCTTTTTCCGTCTTTGTTATTTAGAAAAGTCATAATTTTTTTGTAAAAAAAAGTAAGAGTGGTTGAGCTATTAAATCTACGAAAAAGAATAACATGAAACAAATTTAGAGAGTCTAGAAAAAAAATGTGTTTTCATAAATTCTGAAAGAACAGCAAATTTTCTATCGTTTCCGTAAAAAATTGTTTTCATAAATAAAAATTTAAAAGAACGGTTATCGTTCCATTAAATTTTAAAGAAACGCTAAACTCTCCACCGTACTTCTTAGTAGTTCTAAAAATTGAACCACTCTTTTTTTCTTTACAAAAAATATAACTTTTCAATTAATTAAAAATCTGCTCTTTCTCTCTTCTATCTGAAACTCCTACACAGGACAAGATTTGAGCCCAGGAGTAACACCACCTTCATCCGCTCAATGCACGTAAGGTGTTCGACCCTTTGCTCCGGAATTTCTAAACGAACCTGATCCGTATATAGTACCGTTTAGTGCTATGCCTTCTTATCCACTTGGCAAGCTGTAGGCTCTAAGACTAGGATTCACCACCAAAGTCTGTTTTTTTTGGGTAAAAGTGGTAGATAGTTAGATACCATGCCACCCGATTAATTGAAACGATTAAGCGAGCCTGTGTCTGGCAAAAGTGGTAGATACCATACCATGGTAGATCTGGTTTAATTTGAAGTAAATTGCACAATTTACCTGCTATGCACGTGAGGTGCTCGATCCTATGTCTCATAAAGGCTCATTCTTTTCTGAGCCTTACATGTACTACTGTTCAAACCTACTGTCACTATTACCACAGTGGTCACTATCTTGAGTGGTCAATACAATAAATCAGTGAACATTTCCCCTGGTCCTGATAGATGCAACTATACCACTATACTAACTTTTTGAGTTGCAACTGCTGTTCTTTAGGTTCGGCACTGCAAGAAGTTGATCTTGCGTGGTTTTGAAAAAATAATCAAGACCATGTAAGCAGACGATTACATCACCATGCTCTTTCTCTCTCTCTCTATGTACACACAGTCTATATACTTAACTTAATAGCACAAATATTGGGTTCAATCTAAGTCATTGACGTTAATAATTGACTAGCTTGGTTGGGTGCTGTTTCATTGCCTCTACTAGTATGGTTTGGTATGCTCTGGATTATGTTGGTTGTTTTGTCTTTCTTACAATTAGAGGTTTTTGTTTTACAACTAAAAGCATAGATTAACAATTTTATTTGGTTAAAGGTGCAAACTTCGAGATTTCTTTTTGTGGTTTCCACATGGTTATGCTCTATTACTCGAGTTCAAAACTATGCCCATATGATCCAAAAGGACTCATTCTTAATTGTGGCTCCAGACAAATATACAAGCTTCTAAATCTAATAGGAAATCCGTTCATTTCCATGCACCATGTATTGTTCCTGTCAATATGTGATAGAGTTTTCTAGTGTGTAGAAATATAAACTAGAAGAGAAATGAATTGATATGACTTATGTAATACAAAAAAAGATAGTGGTAACACAAAGTTAATCATCTGCATAATGTTGGTCTTCTTCTAAATTACTTCTAAACCTAGACTTATGGGATCCTAATAAAGATAAGACAACAAACCTTACCAAACTAATATTTTCTATTTACTCAGTGGATGCTCTAGGAGAATTCCCCGTCTCGTTAGCATAAAAGAGAAGCCAGATTATTTTTAGTGATGTTCTCCATGGGTTCTCCGCTATAATTTTCCTGATTTCACCCCTTTTTTTATGTAAAACTTTATAAGAACAATGGCACAACACAAGCCAGATGCAGCACCAGTTATGCCAAAGAGTCCTTGAAAACTATCGAAACCGAGTTTTTTTGACGTGAACAGACTGTCTTTCGAAGTACAAGTTGTCTGGTCTTGGTCAAACCATTTTTGCTGTATAGAAGAACTCTCATCAGTCTCAGTTATTTTCAGTATTGCTCTTGAGAGATCAGCGGCCAGCACTGAACCTTTTGGAAACGCCTAATAATTAAATGCAAACAGTTCAATAAAGTAAGAGTTCATGCTTGTGCGATCTGTTAGATGTGTATTACTTTCTGATAAATAAAAGGTAATTGCCACCCGTGAAACCAATCATCCATTAATACCAATAATATCATTCTTGCTAACAAGTTTGAGTTCTTGCTGTAGCAGATTAATTTCTTCACTATTAAGGTGCACTATTGGTTTGTTTTGGGAATTTGCACACCTTCCTCCCGCCCCCATGCCCCCCATACCCCATGATGGCCTTAAAATATGTAAGTGAACTTTAATATATGCCTCAATTGACATTGTAGTAATCCAATTCTGTTGGTTTTGTGACTGGCCTGATATCTACATTTCTTTACTTTTTTTTTTGTTTCTATCAATCATGCTGTCCACTTTCTAATTGAATGATGGAGGCTTAAATTAGCCTTAATAATGGGTTTGAGCACAAAATCTAAGAAGGATTAGTGCTAAACAGACAGTAATGAAGTCCCAATTTGGTGTTGTAACATGCAAAGGTTTTTATAAAAACAGAGGGACTCACAAATCCAAACCCGCCAGTCTGGCTTATCTCCTTGGACATTTGGTAGCCATCACAATACTTGTTTAAAAACACACCAAGGTATGGAGTCTCATCTACAATGGCAGCAACACGACCACTTGCCAATGCCTCTGCATACTCTTGGGGCGAGTTTAATGGCAGGAGCCTCAACTCATCAATCCCCATCTTGAGTAAATTATCTTTGACAAATGAACCTTTCAGATAATCCACTTTAGATTCACTCTTTTTAAGGTCATGGATATCAGATACCGATGGTCTCAGCTGTTTCACTGTCAACATCGAGCTTAAGTTGGCAGTGTAACTGCTGTTCAGGATGAAAACAACGAACAACCACACGACGAGGCTAACTCTTGAGAAGTTGTTCACTATCCTCTCTGCTGTTGTATAGAAGGCAAGGAAGAAAACAAATTAGATATCCTCCTAGACAATAATTTATACCTATATGGCTGATCCTAGTACAGATACTCATGTCCTAGTGGGACCTACCCATGATTTTGGTATCAACTATCAATGTTCTCTATTTTAGTTGGTGCATAACTGCATAGTTAGTACCATTCTCGGTTTGGGCCATGACCCTGTACCAAAAAAATTATTAGGCCATCTTGGTATTATATAACTTTAAGCAAACATAGGACTAATTTTCAAGAAATTAAATGAAGAAAGTAGATTACAGTGTGCATAAACTAGTGTGGAGAACGAGAAGTTGATGATGGTCCCATGGTGTCTTGACAGTGGCCCTCTAAACTCTTCATTGACCCGATGCTCCATAAACCAGATCATGATTCCTTGAAAAATAAAGAAGGCTGCGGTGATGCCCCACAGAGTTGGTTTGAGTGGTTTTATGAACACCCAGGTATTTGTGCTCCCCTTGTCTTCCACTACTGGTGCCACAATTGAAATGCCAGATTGCTTGTATGGTAGCGTGAAGTCGATGGACATTGACCGCTCAACCGTGATAGTCATATCAGCGACAACCCCATCATAACTCTATAATTTAACATGTTCTAAATTAGAATCATGGTAAGCTATGTTCCAAACAAAGACACAGAAAAGTTAATAAATGGCCAACAATTAAGATACCAACAGAAAAGAAGAAAATAATTGCAGAAGAGGTCAAAATGTGTAGTTGATGATGATGGTATACAGTGTCCAATGAATTGAATATAAATATTTTCTATATGGAACATTTGGTTACAGGTACTATTTCCAGGAACAGTACCATATGTTCAGTCATGTTTGGCTGTAGTCGCATCCTTGGATTGACTGCTTAAAAGGTACTGGTACACCTATCATAATTTGGTGGTGCCATTTTCAAACTCTTTACCCTGACAGACTGCTGTATATTTTACTTAGTCCCTAAAAAATTGGAACGTGACACCTTAGTAATGGATTCTTAGTTGTGATTGAGCTGGACTTAGCTTGTTATTTTTGTTTGTACACGGGTGCAACAAGTATTGAATCTTACATAGATTAGTTTTTTCAATAATTTAATCTCCCTAGCAAGAAAGTATTTATTTTTGGCACTGCACGTTTGAAGACAGACATATGACTATATGAGAAGGTTAAAGACAGATAATTAAGTTGCCTATTAAGACACCAACTTTATTTCTTTTCCAATTTCATGCATAAGGAGGTCATGTTGTTTCTCTATATGCAGGGATCCAGACCGTTTTGTACTATTAACATTTTGTATCATTGTATGGACAACACTGAATATTTTCCCTCCAATATGTGGTTGCAGCTAAGAACAAACTGGGGAACTGGGGGAGACAAGGTAAACATTTCCCAAAAGAATCCATGTGCATGTTCTACAAAATGGTGTCATCTATTCAATTTTTCAATGTTGTGGGAACTTTATATAACTGTATATTGCATATGTTTGTCCACATGGACGTTCGTCGGACTTGGACCTTCCAGTGAACCCCCCCCCCCCCCCCCCCCCCCCCCCAAAAAAAAAAAAAAAGGAGGGTAAGTGTCTTCATGAATAAATGAAATTGGTTAATTATTTATGGCCCACTGCATCACAACTGAAAAACCTAAGTAATAGATTGTCCTTGTGGTTCATTAGGAAAACATATTTTATCAATAAAGTCAATCGTGACACAGAAGGTCAAACCTTAACAAATTTATTAATTCAAAAGTGTGTGGGTGTATGTTTGGATTATTGAAGTGAATAAGAGTAACTATCTAATACAGAGGAAGAAAAATAGAGAAAAACCAAATATTATGAAATAAAGAGTAGAGAAGCTGAGCTACCCCATTGGCAATTAACTCTGCAAATGAACCATAGTGTTGATGGTGAACCTATACGTAATCAAACAACAGAGCATATGGCAGCTGTTGTACTGCCGCCTCAAATATGGCAAAGACGAAACCCTTTGCCGAGGTTCGATTTGTCGTTTTATCCACCTCCAAATTGACGAATGACTGAAATCCCAGCTCTGCTGATCCTGGTACAATGAATCTGAGACGTTTACCCCTGGTTGGTAGATCCCACCCCTTTGGTACTACCATTGATTCTCCTGGCCAGATCACAGGCCTGACTCGCCGCCTCAGCCCTTCAGATGGTGTCCAAACACCTATTTCTTGTGCCTTTCCATCAACAACATTGACAATCCGGCATGCTCGTGTCACGTTTAGCTCTCCATTTACTAGCTGGAAGTTTCCACTTAGGCCATCAAACTGTATGCTTAAAAGTGTATGTTGAAGCCTTTTCCCGATATCAGATACAACTAGCGTGGACAGATCGTTGCCCCCATTGCTTGTTGTAATAGTTGAGTTTGTTACCGAGCCTAGATGTTCGGCAGCAAGGGCCAGTGCCCATGCTGCATCATATGCCCAAACAACATAATTGCTTAGGTCAGATGAAATGCTTGAAGGGTCGGCTACTGAGTTTTCATTTAGGAATTGACGAGTCCATCTTCGCTTAAAACCATTTAGTCTTTCTGAATCTGGAATTTGAGTGGATACACCAAGTACGCCTTGAACCAATTTGCTTTCAATCCATCCAAGAAGGCTTGTTAGCTCCTCTGTCAGGATCCAAACATAGCCTTCTGACATCATGCCAATCCTGTTGGCAACAGTAAAAATGCGTTCTGCAAGATGCACGCATGTGTGAATGACAAATACACGAGTTTGTAATGTCTGTAGCTGAAAATTGAATCCTACAATGATACGGAATGACTGCATCTATGTCATCTAGAGCATCAACAAGGGGTGGAAGAAGTGTGTCCACTTTTATCGTCTTCATAAATCGGCACGACACGGCGCCACCCATATTCCTGTACCAGTGCAGCAATGGCATTTACCTGGATGGCATCACTTGGAGCAGCTCGAATAAAATAGGGGAAGCAATAGGGGGAGATCGATTGGCTTGTAACTGAATATGATACAATTGGTATGTTTGCCTTGGTTCCGAGATCGGCGACAAATGCAACTTCAGAAGCAGTGTCTGGTCCAATAATTGCATGAACTGATTCCGCTGTAATTAGCTCCAAGGCTGCATTGAAGAGCAATGTTCTAATTAGCATTAGCATTTGCAATTTACCAAAACCTCAGATTTTAAGTAAAAGAATGAGGTTTCTACCAGAAGAGGCAGCATTGAGGACACTGCTTGAGGAGTCACGCTGCACAACTACAAGGCGTTTAGTGGACTTTGGATTGGCAGTGTAAAAATCGGCAATGGCTATTTGGATGGAGGAGAGAGCAATCTGGCCGATCGGGTAGTTAGTGTCAGTGATTAAGTCCACCTTGAATGGTGCTGATGTCTGTGTTGGTTGTGTGGATGCTGGGTTTAGAATGTAGAGCAGTATGGAAAATAGGAGGAGGATGTGTTCTTTTTGAAAATTTTGTTGTATTTTTGGGTCTCTCATATCTTGGGAGGTATGACCAGTCAAGAAGGGTACAGATCTCGTAGATTTAGTAACTGCAGAAGAGAGACTTATGCAACAGATAGCCGTGTTTTGGAATATTAAGCTGTGTGACTAGCATGTAGACAGTTATGGCTGTAAGTTCAGTATGGCCTTCATTGCATATTAATTAATTATTAATTTTTATGCTCTTCATTGTTAGATTTGAGAACATTTAATAAAGGAGTCATGGTGTGAAAGGATAGGAAGAAAGTCTGTCAAGTCTTTAGCTTATTGAACATATATAATTGTATGCATTTAGCTGTCCGATGAATTTTGCATAAATTATAAAGATTCTTTAACAAAATGATAAAAAGGACAACATAAGATAATGAACAGGAGCTTTTAAGTGGCATTAGAATAAGACTAACCGCAGAAGAAGCTAGGGTGGTCATCATCATGTGGGCTAACTACTGAATTTTTTAATGGTTAGTTGTTGAGGATAGCATATCTTTCAATTCATAAATCTTGATCCCCCTCTTCTAAGGTAGGTTTCTTCTTGGAAAATCAGTATTTTTTTTTTTACCTCTAACTTGTATGACAAGGAGATGGCAGGGAACCAGGTTGTACCTGATTGAGACTTCTGTCAAATAGTTGGTACCAAGCCTGGTACTGGAAGCAAGATGATCACTTTTTGTGTACCTTCTTTGGATTTGTGATTTGGTGGTTTATGTACATTTCCTTATTTGCACCAGGTGTCAATGATCATTTTTTTTGTTTCTAAAATTATGGATAGTAACATAAATCTGTGGCAACATAATATACTGATTTTTTTTTCACATAAAAAGAAAAATCATTTGCGGGAACTACATTAAGCCATTTCTCTTACTTTTGCGTCATGCAATTGCCCTCAACAGTTGTGTCAGTTCCAGATTGGGAACAGAGGTAATCAACTTATTATTTCTTTCTAAATATATACAGTTTGTTATAGTAAAAAATATAGCAGTTTATAGAAATTTACATCTGAAGTTTCTTTCAAAACCCATCCATATTAACTCACATATTGCAAGAGCATTCGGGAGTGAGACACCTAAATTTCTAACTTAAATACTAGTGTAAGAAAGGGGGTACTTCGATCTATAGTGTCAAGTTAATTTCAGCAACATACATAACCTCTAAGCACTTCCATTATTTGAGGTTTCATTTCCATGCATTTGCAGCTCATCTGTGATAGTACTCATCCGGTGAGACGGAAATGGACCCCCACCAACAATTGTGACAGGACTCATCTGCTCAGACGAAAATGGGCTCTCGCCGGCAGTATGGTTAGAAATGCTCATGGGAGTGCCTGGAGGAAAATTGTAAATGGGACTCGATTGCATTTTTCGAAATGTATGGCTAGATAAGTCTTTTTCATCGTAGATTTTAGCAATTGAACGAATGCTCGATCTGAAAGAGCTTGTACGAGTTCTTTCCCTTATGAGGTGCTTGTTTTGCATTAGAAACACCAGCAAATGAATCAGGCAGCAGAACACTGACGTCACCCCCGTGATGAGAAATAAGCCCCAAAAGCTTAATATGTCGAGGCTTTGGGAAGAGAATGGGGTATCTTGTGACGGGCATGACAACGGCTCACCAAACCACTTTTGCATTATCCGTGTGCTCTCATCCCCTTCAGTTATGTTGAGGATTGCACTAGATAGGTCAGGAACTAGGGAAGAGCCATTCGGGAATACCTGTATTATTGTTTTTAGAGTTATTATATATGCTTTGGTTTATATTTTCCAAAAGTATTTCAACCAAACAGAGAAATGAATTTTCTTTAGACTAGGATAATTTTTTTTCCATCAACATTGTAATTCGTCTGGTTACTCTGTCACTCTGTCTATATTCAGATTTGCTAATGTAACAAGCGAGAAGACTTACAAATCCAAATCCACTTGTCTTGTTTTGTAGGCTGACCATTGTGAAGTTGTCACAGTACTTGTTTAGAAAGACCTGGAGGTAAGGAGTTTCATCCACAACGGCAGCAATGGTGTGATTCGACATTGCTTCTTCATAGTCATCGGGTGATTTATATGGAAGAAGTCTACTTGCATCAAAACCTGATCTTGTCAAGAAATCTCCCGTGAAGGAGTCTGCTAGGTAACCTATCTTCTGTTTACTATACAGAAGCTCATTCATGTTAGAAAATTTTGGAGTTAGACGCTGAACCGTCAGCGACGATGTCAAGCTTGCTGTGTAACTTGCTTGTAATATGAGCACCACAAACACCCACACGATTATGGCGATTCTTGATAGGTTGCTAACTAATTTTTCCCCTGCAATAAGATGCATCCGGGTATAAGGAGAAGAATTGATTTCTTTAAGCTGTTAATTACCCCCTTTTTGCTGTTCTTTGAACTATGTAATTTTTCTTTATTTTAATGAAATTTGTTGGTTGGGTATGCGCCAATTAACTAAAAAAGAAAAAAACAAACTGTCATGTGTTAAATATGTTTTTCCCCCCACAGGTTTTCATTTTTTTTCCAGGCAAACACTTCAGGGTCTTAGATAGCAACAGTTGGTACCACAAACTTTTACCATATTTAATTGCGCCAATTGCAGACAGTGACATGATTTTCTTTAATTCATTTTCTCTTCTTTGATGAAAGAGACAATTGCTTAATTAGTTCTCTATGAAGTTATGCGGTAAAAGAAAATGCAAAAAGTTGAACTTACTGTGTGAGAAGACGAGTGTGGAGAATGTGAAGTAAAAGACCGTGCCGATTTGGTTCAACGGTGGTCCTCGGAACTCTTCGTTGATGCGGTGCTCCAAAGTCCAGATGACTATGCCGGTGAACATGAAGAATGCGAAACTACCTAACCAGAGGTCATGCTTGAGGGGCTTGAGAAATATCCATGGATTCTTGGTTCGTTCATTTCTCACCGGCACCACCATCGACAAGCCCGATGCCATATATGGCAGTGTGAAATCAGCAAACTTTGATCTGTTGTAGGTGATTGTCATATCGGCAACCACTGCGTCGTATGTCTACAACACATGCAAATTTGAAATCAGCAAACTTTCATTGTCTGTGGTTTACAACATCCGCAAATTTGAAAATAAATCTGAAAATAATCTCCATTAAAACTTTCAACCTCAGAATTCTTTCATAGAGATTTTGTGTCTTATCACTGCACTAGTCAGAATTCGACTCATAATACAGTGCATAATTGAAAATATATTATAAAAAGATAATTAATTGAACAAAATTGAAGTACACAAACAGAAGGAACTATATAATAGCACTCGTGCCATAGAATATCATTAACAAGCTGTCTTCCTCAACTACTTGTCAAATAGAAAATCAAAATGGCACTATGTTATTTGAACAGTAGATTGTCATTTATTTCGTGTGGATTGAAATCAACATAAGATTTTAACAGAGACGCAAGTTCATACTAATTCATTATGATTTATGATGAGCTGAGTATCTCATGTGACATTTTTGTTCTATATCGAGAAATTGAACTAATGAGATTGATAGATGTACGTGCTAACGTGCATCTATTTTTTGATATACGTAAATTTTTGCCCTATTTAATTTGTGAAAGGGAAAGATATTTTAAAAAGTCTAAATAGAAGATGATGACGTACATGACATGACGGAAGATTTTGACAAATTGACGTCACTCCAATAATTGATGGTCGTTTGTCCGTTAGTCCTCACATTTTTTTAAATTGAGATGTCAATTTTCAAAAGCTTTTGGTCGAATCTTTATATGAAATCGTTAGAACAGTCCTTAATTGTCCGATTTGTGGTCTACATTATTTAATTATTTATTTATTTATTTTTAAAGAAAGTGTGGTCTACATTATTACAAGAAGCTAGTGCGTAGACGGATCAAATTTTGATTGCATTCATTCTCTACCTTCTATTGTATCTAAGAAAAATTCTGACTGTTCAAATTACATATTTTATATTTGAAGGTACTAGCTATTTCAAAACAAACAAAAAATTAATTAACATTTTAATTTTTTAGGAAAATAGTTTTTACTATTTTAGAATATATATTCTGAAATATAAAGTTATTTTCCTATAAAAAATATGTTTTAACAAAAAAAAGTAATTAAAATCTTATATTATTTAAAATTAAATTTTTTTTACAAAATGCTAAAATTAACAAAACTTGATTTCATTTAAGTGCATGTGTGTGATAAAAAAAAGTATAATACCAAATCGTTTAGTTTTATATGGTGCTCTAGATTAATTACTACTGAAAAAACATGCATGACATAGAAAGACATGTATAATTAATGGTAGTAAATTTGAGCAAGTAATAAAGACCAAAAAGAATAAAAAAAAACTATTCTAGCTAGTGAGCCTAATTTTTTTACGGATTACTCATTAATTAATAAATAATAATTAAAGAAAAATGTAAAGTTGACATGATATAATCACATCTTCCAAATAGTATACAGCTAAGTTGAAAATGACTTGAATGACTTCTAATTATCTTGACCATCCCATGTGGCATTTGAACGATTCAATTAGTCAGCGTAGAATTAACACTAGAATTTTGAATTGTGACCATGTAACTATAAATTCAAAGTTCAAATTAATACAGTAATACATGCATATTTGGTAATTTTAAAACCCATCAAATGTCCCACAATTTGGTCGAAATTAACAAATAGAGGTCTAATAGTCAATAGACATTGGTTGATTTTTTTATCACATCTCCTTGTTGTACTTTTTATTGGCATATCCATATCAAGTCTGTATGTTCAAACTTCAAAAAGCATTATTTTATGTTGGAATTAGTATACCCTTCTTCTCTACCAAACGCAATCACATGGAAACTAATTAAATATGTCATTAATTACATTTTTCCTAACATATCATTTAATTTAGAGTTTAGACCGTGATTTTTGAGAGATTATTGAAATGTTTATTATAACACTGGAGGGAAATAAAATAGAAGAGATTGTTTCTTCCTTCCTTCATGCATGATTGATTTTCTAATTCATATATCGGAGTAGATCGAGAGTAAAACTAATTAAAAATACCTGACAATCTAGCTTTTTCATTAAATACAAGCTTTTAAAAACAATGTTTAAAACGTTTAATTTTGTTTTCACCATTAAATGTCGTTAAAAAATTCATTCAAATCATTTTAACTCGAACTTTTATGTTACAATTAAGAATCGTGAAACATTTTTTTGAAAATTTGATTACATATGAATATAACAGCTACGAGATCAAATCAACAATGACAAATAACTTTGGGGTTCTGGGACTCGCCGTGATTTAAATTATATATAATTTATAATAACTAAGGACAACTTTGAAGTATAGTTATATATTTATAGTTTACTATGCTTTTGCAAAGCACGGCAAAACACGCATTTTGGTTCGCTTTGCGATTGTGGAACCATTGAATTTTTGATCATCATGTTGGCACAAATCACAAAGCAATTCAATGGTCCATAATCGCAAAGCGCACGTTTTGCCGCGCTTTGCAAAGCATAGTAGCATAATTCTTCTGATCAGTTTGAACATGAATATGAATGCAACCAAAGTTTCCTTTTACCAGAACTTCAAACCGTAATTGATCGCTAAGAGACCCACCAAAAGACTTCTGATTCTCAAAGACTAAGCTCTTGTGCAAAAGCAAAAGAATCAAATGTGCTTTTCAGAAAGAGATGTCTTCATATCACAGCATATAATAACAAAATGGATCCACATATATACATACTACAAATGAAACCTTATATAGGTAACTAATAGGTCAACTTAGAAAAATGCATGCATGTATTAGGATGCACAAAAGACCTGATCATGCACACACTGTACACATAACACAGGATAAAAAATATACTCGAAGTCGTTTCACACAAACTATATAATTTACTAGAAGTAAAAAAATTAAGTTGCTCTAGTAGCTCTACAAGTAGGGAAAACAGTTGGAAGTTGTTGAACTTAATTTCCATCATTGATGCTAACTACAAGTTTAAAATATATACATTACTGATGGTGGGAATATATTATAACAAGTTTAAGTCGTGAGATTTAGGTCTTACGTAAGCCTAGTTTCACAAAATAACATGCTTGTAAATATGCTTAATAGTACAAGAAAGTTTGAGTATCTTTCAGCTGATAATGTAACTTATGCACGCAATAAGCTGAAATTTATATTGGAATTAAATCTAGTTTATGTCATAATTAAGCTATTCCTGTTACATTCTAATTTTATAGTAATATGTTTTAAAGGGACACTTCTTCTAATTTAGTTTACTCTTGAATTTTATTTTTCTTGTCAAATTATATTCTTGATTTTGCGAAATTTCCCTTTGCATTTCAAAAGCATGTCTTTAGTCCTAGTCAAAAGCCAGGAAGTCAGAATTATGTTTGACTATGAATCTTTCAGATTTGGAGTCACATTTCTTGCATGAACCTTAAACTTTTGATCTTTTTTTTTGGTAATTTTTTTTATATTAATATACTCTGTATATATGTTTAATTAATCATTCCTGGTTGTTGTAGTTCTTAACCTTTTACAAAATCTAATAGTAAATTTATAGTACCCACAGTATCATATGTAAGGTTGTCAACGCAGCGACATGTTACGTTGTTACGTTTCTTTTCGCTCGAAAGAAACGTGCAACACAATGGTTTTTTGTAATTACGTTTCATAAATGAAACGTGCAACACAAACGGAATTTCTTTCGTTCCAATGTAATTTTTGAGAAATTTCACGTTTCGTACTAAACAAAACGTGCAACGCAAATTTTTTTTGTTGCGTGAACCAACGAAACGTTCAACGTGACAGCATCTGTCACAGTTTCGTACACGTTTTGAACGTTTGACACCCCTAATGTATGCATCCAGTTAACTTGGCCTCAGCTACACTAAGAAATGACTCTCAACCATATTTTATGCTAGCTAAAGAATCTTAATTAGCTTCCAGGACTAAGAATTTAGGGATTATACTAGCAGCAATAATATATATAAAATAGAGATTAGTTAACAGAAAATGCAATCCTGTAGGGAAAAAAAATGTACCCCATTGCCGATCATCTCTGCGAGCTCATCATATTTGACACCATGCACTTGTACGTACTCGAAAGGCAATGCATACGGCAACTTCGCCACTGCAGCCTCGAACATTTCTATCACAAATCCCGTCGCTGTCGTCTGATTAGTGGCATTATCTGTGTCCATGTCCAAAAATATCCTAAACCCTTTGTGGACGGGCCCTGGCACTGCTATTTTCATTTTTTTACCAACCGTTGGCTCGACCCACCCTTTCGGCTGCACTGTCGAATCGCCAGGCCATATCACTGTCTTAAGGCCGTCTCGTGAGGTTGAGTAAGAGGCATTGCTTGGAACATCAAGGTTTCTAGATAGACCATATTCTGGGGTGTAATAGCCTATGGTCCTTCCCTTTCCATTAACATTAACAATGCAAAATTGTGACAAATCCAGCTCACCATTTACTAATTTGAACGAAAAACCAAGGCCGTCATCAAATCTTTTGTTTAAGATAGAGTTAAGGAGTACTTCGCCGGTCGTTGAGGCACCCATGCTCGAAAGTTCGTTGGTACTATTTGTAGCATTAACAAATAGGTTGTCGATTGGTTTCACGTTCTCAGCAGCCATAGCCACTGCCCAGACGGCATTGTATGCCCATATCACGTAACGATTGATGTCCTGGGCGACAGCTGGGTCCTCGTGAGGATGATCTTTCAAGAATTGGCGGGTCCATCTCCTCCTGAAAATGTCTAACTGCTTCGTCATGTTGTAGTAGGTAGTGAGGCCCAAGATCCCTTCTATTGAATTTGATGGTGTCGTCTTCACCTGAATCCAGCTGAGCAGACTCGTGAGCTGGTCGGTAAATATCCAAACGTATCCATCTGACATCATATCGACATTATTTGCCACGTCAATTACTTTTGTGGCTAACTGAACCCTCATGTGCAAGATGAATACTCGAGTCTGCTGATTCTGAAGTCCTTGAAGAATTGCTTCGATCTCGTCTTCACCAGCAGAGGCGGCAATGGCTTGACGGTATGGAATTTCTGCATCCACATGATCGAGTGCATCTACGAGGTAAGGAAGTAACGAGGAACCATAGTCATCGTCCTGGTAAATTGGTACAACACGGCGCCACCCAAATGCTTTCATGAGAGTCGCGATGGCACCTGCCTGTGTTGTGTCATTTGCCGCAGCACGGATGAAGAATGGTGAGTGTGAGTGAGACACCGAAGGGCTAGTTGCCGAGAACGATACTATTGGAACTTTAGCTTTGGTACCCATTTGAGCCACAAAATCGGACTCTGGTGATGACCCAGGGCCGAGAATCGCATGAACTTTTTCGTGTGTGATCAACTCCAAGGCTGAACAGACGAATATATTCAAGGAATAATAAGTGACTAATACTAATTATTAATTACTTGAATTATTACTGAGAGAACAAATTGAAACGATGACGGAAACATAACATTTATATGCAGAGAACTAATTAACATGTAGAACTGTTCTGAATTATTCAAAGTATACGGATGCAAAAAGGGAACTTACCGGCAGAAGCGGAAGTGACTATATCGCCGCCGGGGGACTCTCGAGTTACGAGAGTTACACGTTTAGTGGAGTTGGGGTAAGCGGCGTAAAAACCACTCAAAGCCATGGGGACGGTGGTATGAGCAATCATCCCGATAGGCGAAGTCGGGTCAAAAATAAATCCCACCTTGAAATTCTGGGGCTGTGATGTTGTTAGGGTTGGGAATTGTATGAGCAGCAGAGAAGTGAGGAATAGGTGAAGGAAGATGGAAAAAAGGTTAGGAAGGGGGTTTGGCTTCATTGGCTTGTAGAGAATTGGAGAGGAGAGAGTTTGGAACTGGGAATAGAAGAACAGCAGATGTGTGTGGATGTATATACATATATTGGAATGAGATCTTCTGTTGCACAACACATTCAGCGTTGAAGATTTGAATCATCCATTTACATAAAAATTCGTACTTTCTCATATTTATAATACTCAGCCCTCTTGATCAATCAAATATGAACTGTTCGTTATCTACAACGTATAAAATCTAAACGATTCCTTACTGCTTCGCAGTTGAGGATAGGCTTGATCCCCTGTATATATATATATCAAGAGGTAGTATGCTTTGTAGATGTTACAATGCGACCAGTCTTTTTATTTTATTTTCAATATGCACCAAATTATGAACGATGCAAAATTTGCACAGCTATAATTTCGTCTCTTTCTAAGAAAGTATTGAACATATATGCATGACGAATGGCGTAACAATTCCTGTATTGTTACTTTCATTATAAACCCAAAGGAAAAAGAACTACTAAGCGACGGATTAATTGGTTATTTTAAAGAAAAATAACAGGATAAAGACAATACGATGGAACGACTAAATCAGTGGCGGGCCAAAGCAAGTCAATTAAGAGCCATGACAATACGATGTAAATTTCTTTTTAAATCTCATTTTTAATTATTAATAAAATATTAATTGGTCTCCACATATAACAAAAATCATACAAGATTCATTTTCTGCTACAATTATTGAAATTTAAATACGATAAATTAATACCAAGACTTTTGAAAGCGCGCGAAATCGCAAACAAGTAACCAACAGCCAAGTAATTTGGTGATAATTACCTTTTAGAAATAACAATTTTGGTGATAACTTCCTTGGGACATAAGCATCTGGTGCAGCTGAATTTCTGATTTTTTTTAAAAATGACTATATATATTATATTTTTTTTCAAAAATGATCATTTATTTGAATTTTTTTGAACAAATAACCATATAAGATAAAATTTTGAGAATAACCATCATTTCGAACTCCTGAAAAAAAATCGTAAATTTTGAACGCACTGACGAGAATTCTGAATCTGTCCTGGACATACGTATAGATGTAAATAATTGAACTATTCAAATCATATTACAGAATAAATATTAGCTTTGATGATGAACCGCTAGCCGTTTCAAGAGTCAACTATCACTGTTACAAAAAAGACATTTAATATTGAAATAAATAAGAACTTTAATAACTGGTAGGAAAAGCGGTTAAATGGAGTGTTAAAGGTTGAAAGACCGCTATTAAATGTCGACTTTTAATATCAGATCTTAGAGGGCGTTCGCTATTAAATCCAACTTTTAATACTAAACTTTTATTACCGTCCGTTATTAAGTGCCATTTTTTATACCAGACTTTAGGTCACATCCGCTATTTAATCTGACTTTTAATATCGGACGTGGAGCGGCACCCGATATAAGGAGTTTGTAAAAAGATGAAAAATCATAGTTGACGCGAGCAACAGCCTCGAGAAAGAGAAGAATATTTCTTACGCGGGCATGAGCCTAGAGACAACCACCTCTGACACCAACATATTTCTAAATATATCGGTAAAAGTTTTTTATAAGAGATGGTTGCTCCTTGTTCTCTGTAACATAGAAGAATATGTTACACCTCAATTAATGACTTCTTCTTTTCTCTGCAACATAGAAAATCAACTAAAATTACAAATTAAATATACTAAAGCATAAATCTCAATAGAAGACTATTCATAGAGCTGAGCAACGTGCCAAACGATCACGGTTTGGCACATAATCGTATCCGTGCCACTTAGTTATACGTCAGAAAATTATTTTTCGTTTTCGTATCGTATTTGAAACGATTCCAAAATAATTTCCGTTTCCGTGTCGTTAAATAAAACGGCACAAACGGTGAAACGTTAATTTGAAACAATTTTCATCTGGTATTGAAAAATCAAAGGAAAAAAATCTAAAAAATTGTCTAAAATTTGTAACAACCATTTTTTTAACATTTCAAATTGCAACTAATACAAATATCACATAAATGACATATAATATCACAAAACATCACATAATATCACATTATATAGCAAACAAAGTCATGAAAATAAGAAATAAACATTACAACAATGATTCCTGCTGAAACTTAACTAAAAACCTAACATACATAGCCAACAATTGTCATACTCCAAAACCCTAAATGGAAACAAAACCCAATGCTCTTTAGATGCATCACCCACTGCATCAGCAGGTTCATTTGATGCACCAGCATCATTTTGAATCCTTTCTATTTCCTCTTGTGTTTCTCCCCCTAACCCTGCTCCCATACTAAAGCAAACAAAACAATTATCAAGTAACAAGTTCTAATCAGTTGTCAATTTCAGAGAGCAAGTGTACCAGTGTACCAGTGCATCAGAGAGCAAGTGTACCAGTTCAATTTCAATTTCATCAAGTGTACCAATGTACCAGTTCATATTTAAGCAAGTAAGAAGTAACAAGTTCTAATCAGCTATCAATTTCAGAGAGCTATCAATTTGATTCTGGAAACACAGCAACAAACCGTCGATTCCATGTTCCCCATCGCAAATCAAGTCTAGGGTTTACAGCTATCTATGCCAAGAAATGATGATTTCTTCTTGGAAGGGAGCAAATCAAGCCAGCAAGGACTCATCGTCATCATCGACACGACGACACTGCCTAAGGCAGAAGAGAGAGAGAGAGACAGAAGTGACATAGTCACAGATAGGGAGGAAAATGAAGCAGGAGAGCGGCGCATGCGCGAGAGAAATTAGGGAAAAGAAGAGAGCAAGTGAGGAGAGCGGCGCTGAGAGAGATGTCGAGTAGGGTTTTTAGAGAAGTACGCCCTCAGGAAGATGATGGATGAACGCGGTCCAATATTTTCTAAGTGCAGCAGCTGAGTTCTTCACTTTGGTCTATATAGACCGAGTGCACCTACTAAATCCCTCGCGTCTATGAAACGGCAGAAACGAAAATACGAAAATGAAATGGTATCATGCCGTTTTCGTATCGTTTTATAATACGCAGTATAATTTGGTTTCGTGCTTGTTTTGTTTACAAGACGGCAGCCGAAATCCTTGCCGTTTGTCGTTTCGTGTTCGAAAACGCAAACGTTACACGTGTTTTTTTTGCGTTTGCTCAGGTCTAACTATTCATGACAGAGATCTCATTTAAAAATAAAAAAAATCAGAAAAGTTCTTTCAATAAACACAAAGAAAATAGAACTTTAAATTAAAGGAGCACCTCACATGTTTCATGGCAGAAATAATTAATCATGATCCAGATCTTTCTCTCCTCATCTTCCATGATTAATTATTTCTGCCATGAAACAGGGTTAGATTGTAAACAACCACCAATTTCGCCAGGTATTAAGAAAAAATGAAAATGAGGCAGCGCTAGTGTGGGAAGGAAAGGAAAGGAAAAGAAGGTATTAAGAACGAAATTGGTGGTTGTTTACAAACTTTTTTATTGTTGGATTCGATAGAATCAGGGTTAGATTGTGCAAAATAGTTGTATGTGGCAACAACTATCCTGTAATGTTATTGGTCGAAAATATTTAATAATGATATGGAAACGAACAATATATTTGTAATAGCAGCCTTTCACTAAACTCGGGTATAAAGATGCTTATAAAAGCTGGGAAATATTTAATACCGGACCCTGGGGAGAGCCGCTATAAAAAGAGTTTTAATATCAGGTCTTTCGTACAGTTCGTTATTGAAAGTCCTTTTGTAGCGAACCTTTGGCCCATCCGCTATTGAATGTTTTCTCAGCTTTTATAGGCACCTTTTATACCCGAGTTTAGTGAAAGACTGCTATTAAATGTTCCAAACAAATTTCGAAAATGCCCCTGGGCATTTTAATAACGAATTTTGTATTGATTAGACATAAAAGGGGGAGGGGTTATAAAAGGTCGTTTATGTAGTACTAGTGTATTAATACATCAACTCGCATGTCGTTTGTTTAATTCATCAGTTTATGAACAAAAAATAAGCATTCTACTAATTTTATTTATATGATATATTCTTATAGAACAAAATAAAATTAACAGACTTTAAAGCAAATTTAACAATACTATACAAATTGATGATGATGATGATAATAATAATAATAATAATAATAATAATAATAATAATAATAATAATAATAATAATAATGTTAACACTATTGAAAAAATAATATATCACATAAAAATTTGATTAAAATATTATAAGAAATAAAATTAATTTTTTTTGTAAGTTAAAATGAAAAAAATGGATCTTCTTTTGAAATCTCTTGTTAAATCTAGATGAATGAAATCTTTCAATTTTTTTGGCTAATTTTCTAATTTACTTTGTTTCACAACTTTTTCTTTAAAAAAATTCCACCTTATTTTGCAAGAAAATTAATATATGAAACACCTCTTGAAAATTGCCAATTTATTTCCTTTGACCTGTCGAACTGACTTAGGAAAACTTGAATGATGTTGTTGAATGACTTGGGATTAGTTGAACAGTCAAACTGACTGACATGTGATGTATTAGAATTTCCTGGTCCCATGATTTGCATGATTCAGTATCACAGGAGACTGCGTTATATACCTTTCCTACATGGCATGATGCAAAAGACAAAATTGACCATTTCTTTCGTTTCTTTGCTCAATTGTCATAGATATTATATTATATATCTACCGACATGAAAAACATCAAAATAGGTAGAAAGTAGAATGTGCTGTTTGAAACCTAAAAAGCACTCGAATATATAGTCGGATGTAGTTAGAAAACAGAACTGCCAATGATTGACACTATATGGATATATGTTCTTGCCTTTATCAAATTGCCAATTTCATTCTCTTTCACTTTTATTATTTTCTAAAGAATTTTGTTATATGTTTTTAGCAAAATATGATCATTTAAGTACAGTTTCACAATTGCGCTAAATTATGGTGCTTGTGCGGATCCTCCAATGTACATTGAGATTCATGGAGATTCGTGCACATCAAATCTCGATGCAAATCGAATCTCGATGCACATTGAAAGATTCAAATTCGCAAATACGATACATGCGCATTCACCATAACTTTACCCTTCAAAATTTATATTGTCTCGAGAAAATCTTTGTATTTTCATTGATCTGTTTTCCGATTTGTTCCTGAATGACCTAGAGTCTAGATATCTACATTTTTTTCCTGTACACTACTAATTTTCTTTATTTTCATTTGAACAATTTCATCTCTGTTTATTTTCTAATAGAGTCATCCATTATCATTAAACATGCTCTCTTTATATATATATAGAGCATGGCTAAAATAATATGCATAGTACACCCCCATAACGTACTATGCGTCCATTTGTATTTAATTTGGTCATTAAATTGATATTTAAGTTGCTCAATAAATTCTTCATATCAAAATCTTGTAGGAAATAAAATTTCGTGATTTTTAGAGCTTCCTTGCTATTTTTTAAATATTTTTTAAAAACAGTCCAGAAATGACACTTTTGTAGTATTAAATCTGGACTGTTTTTAAAAAATATTTAAAAAATAGCTAGAAAGCTCTAAAAATCACGAAATTTTATTTCCTACAATATTTTCATATGAAGAATTTATTGAGCAACTTAAATTTCAATTTAATGACCTATATCTATATGCATAGTACGTTATGGGGTGTACTATGCATATTATTTTAGCCATGCTATATATATATATTCTTACTATTAATAAAAGGAGATTGGAGTTTTTGACTCCAAACATCTATTCATCTCTCAGATCAATACGGAGTGTGAGATTTTCATTTCTTTCGATTACAACCGCTCAATTTTAGACTTTCAATTCTCTTACCATAATAAGAGCATGTAATATATTCTCATGAAGACAAGATATTCTATAGCATTTATTATTGACATATATCTTGCTATTTATGATATTGCTATTTAAGATTTTTTGTGTAATTTTTGAAAGCAGGGATCAAATATTTATAACCATGCAGTAATATAGCAATAAACCAACATATATTTTCAAAAATAAACATTTGAGAAAGAAACTTGATCACATTTTAATTTTTTTTAAATCCCACTTTAAAGTTTATGAATCGGAAATATAAAAAAATGTACATCAACATAATTGAATCATTAGATATTAAATCTTGCATATTCTTTATTATAAAAGACACGAAAGATATTATAATATTATTTATTCCACCGCATCGTGTTGGTATCTTACTATATATATATATATATATATATATAGAGGAGGGATCTGTAGCCGCCAAACTTTCAATCGCTCGCAACCGTTCCATGATAGCAAATATAAATGACCGATCCGGATCATTGAAAATATTTTCCATATTAATATAGACTTGGAAACCAAATTTTATATTTTTTTGAATTTTTTACTATTTTATCGGATGGATTGAATATTTATTTATCTAATGATTTACAAACATCTAATTTTCAACCCTTCTGATAAAATAGTAAAAAAATTCCAAAAAATATAAAATTTGGTCTTCAAGTCTACATTAGTATGGAGAATGTTTTCAACAGTCCGGATCGACAATTTACATTTGGTATGATGGGGCGGTTGCGAGCGGCTACGAAATAGATGGCGGCTACAGATCCCTCCTCATATATATATAGTATGGCTAATTTGAAAACTTTTGCACTTCGGTCGAAGTGTAAAAGTTTCACATTAGCCAATTTTTTGTGGTCAAAATTTAAATTTAAATTGCTCAATAAATTCTTCATATCAAAATCTTGTAGAAAATCAAATTTCGTGGTTTTTAGAGTTTTCTAGCTATATTGTAAATATTTTTTAAAAATAGCCCTGAAAAGATCATGTTTTTTTAATATTAAAGTAGACTATTTTTAAAAAAATATTTAAAATGTAAGTCTATTGCTGCCGCAATAAGATCCTTTGTTGTCGCAATGTAGTAGGAGATATTTGGCAACAAATCTGTTGATTTTCACAGATTGATTGCGTCCGCAAGGAATCTCATTGCGTCCGCAAGGAATCTCATTGCGTCCGCAAGGAATCTCATTGCGGCCGCAAGAGTCTTGGCAGGAACTGCAATGTAGTAGGAGATATTTGACAACTAATCTGTTGATTTTCACAGATTGATTGCGGCCGCAAGAGTCTTGGCAGGAACTTGCCAAGTTTGTAATTGCCAAGTCAATTGCGATCGCAATGAGATTCATGTTAGTTCATAATAATCTATAAGTCAATAATACGATAAATTATCGTAAAGCTTTGTTCATGAATTGAGTGATTAATAAACTGTCATTTTGTTACCTTGAGTATTATTGAATTTATGAATCATTCCTTTATTTGACTTGAGTCAATATCTGGAATTGTGAAACTTCATAATATAGATGATATATATTCTTAAAAGTCTTTAACCAAGGTAATTAGCAGGAACACTAACTTACCGTTACAATGTTAGAATGTGAATTAAAAGATGGTTAAGTTTTACAAACCATAGACATGAGATGTCGTTTTAATCACATGAATACATGTTAAAAGAACATGATATTTGACAGACCTCGAATGAAACATTAAATGGAATTGTGTACATGTCATTAATATTTTCGTTCAGTGTTGAGTTCTAAAGTATGAGGTATTCATCTTTACTACTAAGAGATGTGTATGTGTGATTGTTATCTAACGTTGTCGGTAAAACGCAGTCATAACGGTAGTTTTTCAGTATACATAACTTAGTTGAGGTAGTGATGGTTTACTGAAAGTAATATTGTCCCCCGTATCTTGATACGAGTTACAGTATCAAATGGCCCCTTGATAAAGTAGGATTATTTGCATGCGGTGTAATTACAAGAGTAATTATATTTGATAAGTCTGCTCAAGATCGAGAAAAGATTAAGTTTGCAAGGATGACATACACCTGCCTTGAAACTAATTTGATATTGTGAGATGAAAGAATTAACACGACTAAAATGTTTAGTGGATTGTGATATTGCATAAGTATAACATCAACTGTGTAATTGAATAGTCATAACGCAGATGTCAGATGCCTCATATGATTATAGAAATTAAAATGGTTTTAATTCTATTACCAACATAACACAGATCCTATTGGGTTACACCGTATAGGAGCTAATAAGAGAATCTTAATGATTAATTATAAATAGGTTATAATTAATATTAAGATGATTATAATTAATTATATGTGATATGATTAAATTATATATGTCATATAAAATGACAAGAAAAAACAAACGGTTGAATTTATAGACGTATACGATACGTTGTATAAAATCATACCGCAACCAAACAAATACCAAACCCTGAGAAATATAATTGTTGAGAACAATTATATGTTTATTTATATATATTTGATTTGGATTTTAAATATCGATTATGGTTTGGAATTTGGGATGAAAGTCATTATCAAATTAAAACCTTAATTAAAAATTAATTAAAATTTTAATTAAAAATAAATAAATAAATAAAATATTGAGGTCGGCATGTTTGGATAAAGGAATTTTTTAATAAAAAAATGCCATGTCATCATGCTTATCCTTAAGAGTATTTTTGAAAATTCATTTTTTCTAAGGGTTTATTTGTAAAAATGTAACCTCCTCATTTTCCTATAAATAGAGGGGTAGGGGGAGAGAGAAAGATGTACCAAAATCGACTCGTACTCGTTAATTCGGAATCGTATCGATAAATATACTTTCTCTCTTTCTCGTATACGATTGTTTACGGGATTCGGAAAATAGTATTTTTGTGAAAGAGCGGTATTTCTCATTTGGATAACTACGAGTCACGAAGATATTTTATTTAGTCCGTATCTCGGTGAATAGTGTTTTTGCGGGAAGTAAGTCGGTCTCTGGTATAGGTATCAGACGTTCGATACTCTGGTCGTCCTTCCGAGTCTTCTGCGGCCCAATTCGAATTTGGATTAAGGTATTAATGTTATATTAATCTATTTAATTTGTAAGTAGATTAAAGTTTTAGAATTCAGTTAAGGAGTAGATCTGTTTAGGGATTAAGTAGGGTTTTGATGTTAGGGATAAATAGGAGGTGGACACCCTCTGTGGTTTATCCGACATACACCGCTTAATTCTCGGTTTAAGTCAGACATAAAATTTTTGTTTTACGGTCTTTCCGCTGCTTAAGCCAATTGACGGGTTTTGAACTGTTTGTAACCCAACATCATTGCGACTGCAAGATACCTACTTCAAAGCAATTTTGGCTACCTAGATTTATCGTTATTTTTTTTATTGGATATTCTAAGTTTTCATACCAAATTCGTGGAAATCATTACAAATGTAAATATTAAAATTTGGAAAAGAATTGGAGAGAATATAATTTCAAATATTTTATGAATATTTGATAATTAATTTGACATCTTTCCAAGATACACTAACGCCCCTATAAATAAAGTCGTGTCTCCAAGCATTACAGGCAGTTGAAACATTATTGTTTAGGACACATGTGCTGTGCATAGTTATTGATACACTCCTCCATAAAGTTATCATACTCCGTTGAGGTGTTCGTACTCTCGGAGAAAAGAAAACGCCCCATAATCGCTTGGAAGGACTCAAGTGGCTAAGGACCCGTTCGAGACACTTTCGCGATCGCAAGGACAACTCCACTTACTTAGAATCTCAAGAAAGGAGAACGCTTGAGATGGACATCAAGTTCATGCTTCCCCCCATTTTATTTTATTTTAAACACGTAGCATGGGGATTTGTTAATTGAATTGCAATCGTTTGTTGTAGTTTAGGATTTATTGTTTCATGACTCTACCCTAAATTGAATTGCACCAGAATTAAACTCCAACAAAATATTCTTATGTTTAGAAAGAAAGTGACTGCTCTTCCATTAAAAAATGAGACAAGCTTTGTTATTGTTATGCTCATGCCATTGCATTGGAGTGGTGCTGCCATTGCCAACATACAATTAAGGTACTATCATGTAAGTATATATGATTTCACTTTCAGTTGAAGCTTTTTTTCATTCTCCAACATACAAGAAAACTGAGAGACAATATTTAAGTTGTGTTGTCTTCTCATGAGATGACATATATAAGCGAATCTTTCTTTGTAAACTATTTTTCACTTCTAATTATGTTTACGTACCATTTTGTGCTTGTTAGGAAATTAGGCGGTCCACGCACTGTCATGTACTATATGATGAAAATAAATTTTCAACTCTCAAGTAAGTATATATAGTTTCACTTTTAGTTATTTATGATTTGGATTGTGCATACTTTTCAGATTTGGATATTGCATACTTATCAGAAGCTCCCTCCATTTAGGGATATGCCATAAGCCCTTGGCCCTCAGCCCGGGCCCTGTAAAGCCCCTGTCAGACCCGACCCTTAGTAAGATTTTGAAAGGGCCGGGCCTTAGAAGGGCCGGGCTTTATTTTAAAAATACAGGCCCCTATATACCCGACCCTTTAAAGCCTCGACTCTGTCCGGCCCTGATCCGGCCCTCTGCAACCCTTATTCACGCCAGCCCCTCAGACCCTTATCAACCCTTTCACAATTAAAAAAAAATAAAAAAGACCAAAGCCCTTATTAACCGGCCCTGATCCGGCCCTTTGCAACCCTGAGGGCCTGATAAGGGCTGGGCCTTAGAGGGGCCAGACCTATTTCCTTAGAACAAAGCCCTTATTACCCGGCCCCTATTAAGCCTTCTTTAGACCCGGCCCTTTCGTAGGCCCTCTAGGCCCCGCCCTTGTAAAGCTCGGCCCAACCCTTTAGACTTTCCCTACCTCCATTATAAATTAATTCATTTAATTTTCGTCTGGTGACTTTGAAAATTGTATACAAAGGTAGTCATTGCTATAGTCCAAGACTATATTCCTTTCTTTGTTGAAGTACTCCAAGGAGAAAATTGATGCATCAAGAATGATGTCATGTACAAGAGGGAAAAAAGATGGAAAAATAGTGGTGTCAAAATCATATTCTTTTCTTAAAATATTTGATCACCATCGATCATTCAAAGTGTAGCTTTACATAGGTGAAAAATGTGATATGTGCAGAAGATATTATCACTCTCTATATATGCAAAAAATCTTATGATATGTTATGACTTTTTTGTCATTTCGTTTGGTATCATATGTGGTTAATTAATGAGTAATGGGAGGAATTGAAAATTGAAGTACTCTTCTGAGCAAATTAATGCATACAGTTCGATTAGAAGAGCTCCAAGGTACATGTACAAGTCAAGAACCACAAATAACAGGTATAACTTATTCTCATATCTTAATTGTGCGCAAGGGGAATAAGTAGTAGCAGTATGTAGATCCTTTTCTCGTGTTAATGAGTTGATGGCAATGTGGACATTCGAATTTGAGCCATTTGGCAATTCTGACACATGGCCTGAAATCTCGCGACCCAAACTAGTGCCGGACTCGACAAGCTATGTTGTTAAGAAGAACCGACATCAACATATAAGAATTTAGAATGAAATGAATGAAGAAAATATACATCGACAAACATATATTTGTGGGCGACGCGAACAACCAGCACACAACAGACACACATGCACTGCACTTATATTTACCAATTTTATTTCTTAGATCTTTTGCAAGATTTTCAAAGTAATTTGATAATTTCATAAAATTATATTTTTGACCTGATAAATTATTTAATTTCATGCTATATTTTGTAGGTGTTTAATATTGATTCTTTATTTGTACGTGAGGAATATCTCATTCTATATACTATTTGTATTTTACTATGATATTGATTCCCATATATTTTTGAAAAATTTGTATGATTAACATTCATATTTTTATCAGGTGAATTTATTTTTATGAATTGACCCATAGTGTGGAATTCCGCAACTGTCAACTACCAATAAATGCACCTCATGTATACAATAATAATATAATTTTATTAATATTTGACCAGATTGGATTCAAACACATTTAGGCACCAAGCGTGAAGCTCAAGCTTATGACTTTGCTGTGTAACGCGTGAATTACTTCACACACAAAAATAAATTATCATTATATTTGTACTGTTTAATGCATAAATAGTCGAAGATATCGTTGTTATTGCTAAAATTGCTGGTTACATAAAGATTCAGGATGGATTAGCTGAATTACCATAGATATTTTTTCAAAATTTATCATCAAATATAATTTTTTTTTGAAATACTTCAATTTATAATCTGACAAAAATAAAAAAATATGCATCATTTGAGCGCCTTTGAAAAAATCATAATTTTGAATCTCTCTGACAAAAATTCTGAATCCGCCACAGATTCAAACTCCAACAGACATTGAAGAAAATATTAAAATACAAAGAGAAACTTTAATTATAAAAAAAGCTCCTCGCATACAGAAATTTCTAAAAAATCTCAGCAATTTACGAACTATTAAACAATTTATCTTATATATGCGCATTTTAAAATTATTTTCCTTTAATTATTATAATATCCAAATAAAAATATACTAATTGTGGATATATGTCAGGATTGTCTCGTATCATAGATTCATCAAAAGAGCGCATGAATGTAGATCCGTTAAAATAAATATTTTATTTATGAGCAACAAAAAGAAAATAAAAATCTAAGTTGCTGTCGCTGCAAAAGACAAGTGACCATGTAAATTTTGACCTATGTCTGGATACTACAAAAAAAAAAAAAAAAACTTTAGTTTCAGATTTTTAGAGAATCTAATGTCGGATAAATCAGCATAGTAAGATTTAAGAACACTAAATATTTTATCTTTGATTTTTAACAAATTGTTGAAAATGTTGAAAATAATAGAAAGCTATTGAAAATCTGGTGTTGATAATTGAAACTGTTGAAAATGTTGTTTATACTAAAATCTATTTGGAAACTAAAAAATTATTTTTGAATTTTTATTATTATTTTGTCGGATAGGTAGTAGAAAATTCAATCTGATAATTTATAGACCTCCAATTTAACCAATTTTCAAGGATCCGATCAAATAGTAAAAAGTTTTCAAAAAATATATTTTTTTGTTTCTAAGTAGATTTTAGTATAAATAATGTTTTCAATGGTTCGAATTGATCTTTTGCATTTTGAAATTCGAGATATGATTGTAAGCACGATAGAACTCCGTGCTTAATTAAGTATCATAGCCCGACTCTAAACCCTTTATATATAGAGTAAAATTTTAAATATGTATAAAAATGACAATTTATTTCATAAATTCATGTTTTAAAATATTTTACTGCTTTGCTTTAAAGTTAATTAAGACATATCTTCCAATTTTAAAAAAAATCGTACAACATTTAATATAATTTTTTGAAATTCAATTAGGAATGTTTTGGAGTCATTTTGATTGTTTATACGATTCCTATCAAATTGCAAATTAATCCTCTGTTAGGAGATTTTTTTTACGCGATAACATAGAAAACACTACGTACTGATACTGACTGCTCGAAAAATTTGTCAATTTCAAATTTAAAAAAGTAATAAATATAAAAAGATAATTCTTCTATGAATCAAAAATTTCATCTAAAATATTATTAGAATCATTACAGTCGTTGTTTATCATTAAAGTAATACTATAAATTATTCTTGATTCATCAGAATTAACCTAAATTAAACGCACCACTTGAATTATAGGATAGCTCGATTTAGGAATTTTGGTAAATCGAAAAAAAAATGAAATTTCGATTTATATACAATATCAAAATTGAAAGACTTCACAAGCAAATATGTCAAATGCTAAAAGTGTCTTTAAGAAAAGAAATTATACAAATCCGTATCTTTTTTTGTTAGTGTGATGGCAGTCCATAGTTATAATTAATATAGACATTCAGATATTAAATTTGAATAATTCAATGGTGAACCCGGTACCATTAGCCCAGTACGCATAACAAATCAAAGCATTTCTCCCTCGAAAACGATAGGTTTTATTTTAGAATAAAGCTTTCCTTTTGTGTGTTCTGTCCCTGAGTCTGAGATGTCTTAAAAGGCGTGGCATTTTAAAATCAAAACGCGGTCAAATACAAACAAGTCACAAATATTTTGTGCATTCTAATTATTATTAGTATGGTCAACTCGCACGGTGGCACTTTCAGTTTTACTTTTTTCGAAACAGCTAACAATTTCATCAAGGTAAATTGCTAAATGAAAGTTCAAAAGCTAATACTAATTGATTGAGTCTTAAAATCCAACGCACTTCTATTAAAATTCTCATGCATTCAAATACTACAAAGACATAATGGATCAAAACAAGCAACACATCAGCTCTCAGAAAACTTATTAAACAAAACCAAACATGGAACAACTCCAACACCCGGAGTCAGAATTCTCTGTACAAGAGATTAAAAAACCGTATTCTCGCTAGCAAAAGATAAAGCCTCATGTTCTGACGGCTTTCCCTCAAAATTCTTTCAACATTACTGGAACACGATGGGCCCAACAATATGTTCAGTTGTCTCCACCTTTCACAAAAACGAACTTGATCTCTAGAGATTAAATCAAGCCTGCATTACAGTTATCCCAAAGGAGCAAGCAGTTACACTAGAACACTTCCGTCCGATAAGTGTTCTTGACACGATTACCAAATTATTATCCAAACTATTAGCTGACAGGCTCCAATCAATACTACAATCCCTAATTTCTCCCATTCAATCAGCATTCATAAATGGAAGGAGCTTGACAGAAACTTTCCTAGTTGCAAGAGAGGCGACAATACTTAGGAAAAAAACTGCAAATTAATTCTGGCAATAGTGTTCAAAGTCGACTTCCGCAAGGCATTCGACACGGTATCTTGGAAATTCCTCATTGACATGCTTCAAGCACGAGGCTTTCCACCAAAATGGAATGAATGGATAAGGAATATCCTGATATCTTCATCGTCTTATGTATGAATTAATGAACTCAATGGCCCACCTTTCTTTCATCAAAGGGGTGTCCGACAAGGAGATCCATTATCACCACTTCTATTCATACTGGTGGCGGACACACTCCAGTCGGTAATACAAGCAGAAAAACACAGATTCTTCTCGATCCCTGCCTTGCAACTTACTGCATATCAATTCGCGGATGATATATATCCTAATCATATCGGAAGCACACCCACAAAATCTACGAACCCTAACGGATATCCTGCTAAAATACGCAAACATTTCAGGGCTCTCAATAAACCCCTCCAAAAGCATCTTTGCACCAATCAACATACCAAAAGAACTACTCCCGATGGTGTAAAACTTAATTGGTTGTGCGGGAACGAACTTCCCCATCACTTACCTAGGTCTCCCACTAACAATAACACAACCAAAGAAAGAAATGCTACTACCAGTATTAACCAAGATACAACATAGGCTACAAAACTGGAAAGGACGAATCCTATCCAAAGGGGGTCTGTTGGTATTGATTAACGTCACAATCAACGCCCTCCTCATCCATTACATGCAAACAATCTCGCTCCCAACTTGGCTAATCAAACACATCGAGCGAATCAAAGCACGCTTCTTTTGGATATGAGAGGACATGCAGGCCAATGGAAGACACCTGGTCAATTGGAAGAAGATTTGTCTACCAAAGAAGAACGAGGAACTAGGAATTCTGGCTTTCTGAACATTGAACGCCTCACTGCTTCTCAAATGGATATGGAAGTTGTACTCTAATGAACAAACATTGGTCCCGTCGTTCAGAGAACACTACAATATACCCCCTGGCAACAGAATTGTGACAGTATCTCCATCAGGAACCACCCATCATTCTTTCTACATGAAATCCTCTCATTGTGTCATATTGCACAAGCATCAATGCAAATCTCCAACATAGATAACACAACAAAATGGACTTGGTCTCCCACCGTAAAATACTCTGCCATGTCAGCGTATCGGATGATCATACATCCAGGAATCACCTCTCACACTTTTACAATAACACGGACAACGAAGTCGCCTCTAAAGATCAAGGTTTTTATTTGAATTTTACTCCAAAATAGACTTTTGACAAAGGACATCCTTCAAAGAAGGGGATTTCAAACGGAAATCAAGTGTGTCATGTGTAATTTCTTAATATTGGAAACCGCTTCACACCTATTCGTTCACTGTCCAATCATCAAACAAATTTGGACAGCTGTCTCCGCTCAGACTATCCTTACTCCGAATGATGACATCACAAATTTCTGATTCTGCAATCGAATGCGGAGAAGGTCACAACAACGCCAGACGTGAAACCTGCTTGTTCACGCAACACTGAACCATTTGAAAAGAACGAAGCATCTTTTCGGAGATAGCCAAATCGGTGAACCTAATAACCCTAGAGATCATCAAAGAAAAAGAGAGATGGGAGTCCGCCACAAGCACAACATTTTCATAAGCACAATTAGAATAGGATTCGAAAGCTACATATTCTAGCTCACTTAGATGGGACCTCAAATATAGCTTTAATTACTTTGTTTTGTTTTATTTTAGTATATTTTCCTTTCTTTTCTTTGACACTCCATGTAAGTAACAATGAGTCTTTTAATGAAATTGTAAGTTGATCAAGCCTACTTTTTTAAAAAGAAAAATAATTAAGAAAAATAAATATATTCTAATCTTCCCCTCTCCAATAAATATAATTGAGCTTCTTCCTTATGTATTTTGGAATTTCGCGTTCATAAAATTCTAAACCCACATGTACTATGGACATTAGGTGGACATCAGAAGATGGCACCAATTAAATCAGACAATGTGGCCACGTGTATCATTGGTAACCTCAAGTTAGGTCAATGTATCATGTATGCATTTTTCTAGTTAAGATTCCGAAATCATGTCCCGCGACCGCCAAGGGACAATTGGTCAATTGCCCCAAGAGCATGACTGAAAAAAAATATTAGTATATATCGTTCTATAATCTATCCGTTTAATGTACCTAATTCAAATTATTTTTTTTCGAGTTAGAATATGATTGGATTACATACGGAATTTCATTTTTTCTTTATTCATGATCATGAACTTACATTGTACACACTTCCATCTAAATTTGAAAAATTGGCAAAAGCCAGATTTGAATCCAGGACCTTATCCTTTGAGGTCTAATGTCTTAATCAACTGCACTACACGTTGGTGGCATACGCAATTTCAATTAACCCATTTGTTTGAGTTTAAAGAGTCATCAATATTATATTTTATATATAAAGCTTGCTCAGTGTCGGCGTGTCCAATTTTTCTGACACTCCGACACGTTATTTTGCTATTAAATTTGCATTGTACGTGTGTTCAGGTTATCGGATACGCGACACGTCATTAATGAGACACGCCATTAATATCACACCTTCCTCATTTCATATAAATCATCATGTTTCAAAAGAAGTTAAGAAAGATGTATGACATTTATTATTATATAACTCTAATTTTGGTGACACAATGTTATTTAACAAAAATATTAAAGTTAGTATAATTGCGATGGTTATTTTTCTAATACAAAAGATTTCTTCTTAAAAATAAGAAGCGGCTGTATGCCGCGATGCAATTTCTAGTTTTAATTCGATCTGTTCGTTTTCAATATTATTTGACATTATTTTAAATATTTTGTAAAATATTTTGATTGGTATTAGTTGTTTTTTTTATTGATTGTTATAGATTATTTTTGTCTTTGATATATGAATGTTATTTGCTGTTGCTTAGTTTTTAATATTATATATGTTACTTTAAGCTAATTGAATATTCTATTGATTCTTTTTTTTATTCATTTAGTAAACTTAAATTGTTGTAAACATTTTGATGATTTATCTTTTTTTATCGGTATCATTGTTAATTTTTTAAAAGCGTTAAGGTGCTTATGCAAGCATAAGCTCTATCGTTTTCTTGCGATCGCATATCTCGAATTTCAAAGTGCTAAACAACCAATTCAAACCATTGAAAACATTCTCCATATTAAAATCTATATAAGGACCTAAATTTTCATTTTTACAATTTGTTTACTATTTTATCGGATAGATTAAAAATTCATTGATCTAATAATTTACAAACCTCTTCAATTAATGAATTTTCACTAATTCGATAAAATATTAAAAAAATTCTAAAAAAATAAAAAGTTAATTCGCAAGTAGATTTTGCTATGATTAAAATTTTCACGATTCAGATTGGCAATTTTTCACTCTGAAATTTGAGATATTGGTCACAAACACAAGCTTTACCATGCTTGCGTCAGCATCGTAATCTCACTCATTTTTTAAATACAAAATTAAAGTATGAGTGAGGCTATGGTTCTATGCAATCAGAACTCTACCAGGCTTGGAACATCATATCTTAAATTTTTAAGTGCAAATCAGCGATCGAAACCGTTGAAAATATTGTCTATACTAAAATCGTAGGGACCAAACTTTCCACACTACTACAGAAAGAGGGTTTAATACCCCCTTTTTATATATGTTGTGCAAAACAAGAGGTATTAAAAGGGTACCGTGGCACAACCGAAATTTTGTTAAAAGATTTAATATCGAGTGTTATAAAAAAGGTATAAAAGAGGCATGGAGAATGTGAAATAGCAGAAAAAATCTTTAATATCAGGTGTTATAAAAAGGAGTATAAAAGACTACGTTTAATATCAGGTGTTATGAAAAAGGTATAAAAATCTATTTTTAGTATCGAGTTTTATAAAAAAGAGGTATAAAATATCTTTAATAACAGATTCTTCAAAACAACAAATATAAAATGGTCTTTAATATTTGTTGCTTCCAAGCAACCAATATTAAAGATTCTGGGCCAATAGCCTTTCTTCCCACGAATCACTAATTTTTCTCAATCCAACCGTTCATTCCATTCAATCCAATGTTCTAAACAAATATAGATTTTCCACGGATCAAGTTCACATTTTTATCCCACATTTTCTTTCTTTATAAAAGACAGGAGATTTTTCTCTCATTTTTCTTTCTTCCCTCATTTTTCTCCTTTAAGTATTCTTTTGCTAGATTTATTTATCTCTTGAAGTATTCATTATTCAATTATTTCCATCAATGTTTGCTGTAAATAATAAACTTATGAGCATTTAAGTTTTTTTGCCTTGATCTGTCCCTTTAAGTTTTTTTACAACTACCTTAAGTTATACTAAAAAATAAAATTAGGTTATCATTTAAAGAAAAAAAGAAATTACAGATTGGTAATGCTTTTTTTTAATTGTATTCTATAAAAGTTCATATTTTCAAAAAAATACCTGTCAAATCTGTAGCTGTCAAAACAAAACAACAAATGCCTGTCATATTTTTTTCGAACATCTTTAATATCGGGTGTTAGACAAAATAGGGTATAAAAGGTGAGTTTTAATACTGATTGCTCTGAAACAACAGATATAAAATGTGACTTTTAATACAGAGTGCTCTGCAACAGATATAAAAGGTAACCTTTAATACCTCTGGTGCTCTGTAACAACCGATATAAAAGCCTCAACCTTTAATATCGATTGTTTCCTACCTTTAGCAATCTCCCCCTATAATATCCCCCAGCCAATATTAAAGGGTTCCTTGGTAGCAAAAGGTGTTGTGAAATCTCTGTGTACTTTGGGTTTTTAACGGATATTAAAGCCCTTATGCGTAGTAGTGTCATTTATAGAATTTTTTACTATTTTATCGGTAGGGTGAGAAATTCACTGATCTACAATTTACTAATCTTTTAATTAATGAACTTTTAACACATCCGATAAGATAATAAAAAATCTATAAAATAAATTTTTTGATTCCAAAGTAAATTTCACTATGAAGGAATGTTTTCATTGACTTGAGATAGACAATTTCACTTTAAAATTTGATATATAGATCGCAAGCACAATCTCCATCGTAATTACGTAAGCAACATAATCTCACTCTTAAAATATTATACATATTTTGATAAACTTCCATGAAATTATAACTCCTTTAACCCATATAGTCAAACCCGTATATAAAATTATACGGATTAGGTGTGTTTAAGGATACGTCATATAAGCCGTCATAACAGATTATGTTCAATTTTTTTACAAACATACATTAACACAGCAGGTGTACTGTGAACACCTACATCCTGAAGTTAACAAATTTTGACAAACATACATTAAATATACATTAAAGAATAATCCAAAATATACTGAGTCTTATTCAGATTTTGTCATTATAGTGTTTTCTTTTGTCTACTAAAATTAATTATCTCTCATCTAAACATTGATAATTGTCAACAACTTTAATTAAGTTTATCGTTTTACAAACATCTTCCCCAGATTTCTATATAAAAAGATTAAACTTGATTTTATTGTCAAAAATTATATATTTTTAGTTCATGAATAAATAATTTCAGTTCTTTAAAGTATCATCAAACCACAAAACACTACGGACCCGAACCATTTTTCAAATTTCAAATACAATTGATCAGTTGACTGCTCCTGAGTCCAGCAACTTTGAATTCAAAGAGCACATGCTTCATGCTTCTAGGGATTATTTGTTACATGACATCCTTCATAAAGAGTTGCAAAAGACACGTAATATAATAGAAAGCGACTAACTGTCTCCCTTACGAGTTTTTCTTACACATCTCTATATAAGTCTTTATACTAAATATAATAATACATAATAAATGGTCACAGGTCTTGAAAATTTTGCTATGTATGCGGGACTTGTACTGATAAATTGATAGAGCAGCCAAATAGTTGAGAACAAAGGGATGAACAGGTCCCATGAAAATAATCTTAAAATAATTAAAAAAATATTCTTCTAAAAAAGTTAGTATAGTAACTGGAATTTGCCATTTTTGTTTAAAAGAAAAAGATCTGTGCAGTTTGGTACCAATAGAAATTAACGGCAAATAATTTGCTTATAAAAAAAATCAAAGGACGTGGCTAGCAAATTTGTCCCATATTAAATTGTCAATGGAATTTTTGACAAAAATATTCACCACGCGTCGGAACCATATTCTTTGAGATTTTCTTCTCTCCAGAAAGAGCAGAGCTTCATCTGAATCGTTGGGAATTAAAAATCAACGTTCGATTCACTAATATAATTTTAAGAAAATTTTGATATTATTAATCAAAATCGTCGATTCTTAGTTTCACGTTTCAAATTAAAACTTCTGAATAAATTTCGTTTCTGTTCCTGGACTTGAAACCAGCGACCCAGTACGCATTTTTCATTATCAAGTGTTATTACAGAAAGATGGCTAAATATCTTCCTATGATGCATAAATGTATCGTGTGAATTTCAATTTCAATATCTCAAGTTATTTATATAGTAAATTTCAATAAGTATAAACTGTATACATTATTTTCTATATAAGCAAAATTTCAATGTCGAGTATTATTCATTTTCTAAACTTACCCTATATTTATCTGCAGAGAGACTATTAAGTACATCATGTGAATTTCATATGCATGGTTTTATTTTCCAAAATGTAGGCTATATATATATTCTTATCATTCACTAATCACCTATAAGAACAACAAAAAAGGTGTCCTGACCAAGCCAAAACCTCTATTCTACAGGGGGGAAAAGAAAGCAAGGAAAAAACATATATACAAAAGCTTTGAGGATTCATTTCTTTTGGAAACCATAATTAGCAGCATGCGAGTTGATATCTGTCAGCTCCTTAACAACATCTCTCATGGAAGGCCTCTCACTAGCCTCTCGAGCTGTGCACCTAACGGCTAATAAGAGCACTTTGTGCACCTTCATTTTCCCCAAGCCCATAACCTCATCCAATAGACTTGGATCGCATACCGCCTCGAGTTGATCACTGCCATTCAAATTTTTTAAATTTGCATGAACCCAGCTGACTAAGTCAGTACTGCCAGAATGGGACGATGGTTCAATGGCCGCTTTTCGTGTGAGGAGTTCAAGCAAGACCACTCCATAGCTGTACACATCCGATTCCTTGCCCCTCTTTGTTGAAAATGCAGTTTCTGTGATAGAAATAATATTTAGTGATATGGACTATCAAGCATTTCTAATTTAAAACACAAAGCTAAGGGCTTAATTGGAAAATACTTTGAAGCAAGAAAATGGCTAAACCAGACTGAACAAAACAAAAAATAAAAAGAATGATGGTAAAAAGACATCCATTAGGAAAGGCTATGAACACAAGATGTATACGTGAATTTGACAATTCTTATACTTGTGTAGGGCTGTATGTAGGCTCGAAATTTTTAGTGCATTAGCTCTTCCACTGCCCGCCTATTTAATGTTCATGAACCAATTCAATATGGTTTCAGGAGTACTTATTAACAGCATTAAGGTTGAAAATTACAGATATAATGTTCAGTATGCAACAACAACTAAGCAGCATGGTATCATTAGTATGGTTGGCTCTAGTTCCACACATCTCTCCTAGTGAAAAGAAGCAACATATAAAAATACTGGTAAATCACTCTCCTAATAGGTAAAATACAATAAAAAAATAATCAATGTCAAATTTGTTTCAGTAAATATATTGGCCTTAATGGAACAGTATGTTACCAGTTCCACCAATTTAACAAATCAACCCTTATTTACCGAAATAAGCATCTCACTTAAAAAGAAATAACTTAAGGTAAGCCTCAATCGACTGGAACCCAACAGATCAAACTCCAAATTGTGCAAATTGACCTCAATTGAACCGTACTTCACTCCCCAATGGTGCAACATAGCTTTGATTTGTACTATAAATACAGACAAAATACTATTAGAAACTAACCTGGAGCCATGTACCCAGTGGTACCCACAACAGCTGTTGAAGGTGGTGAAGCTGACTGATCAATCAGCTTCGCAATCCCAAAATCAGATAAATGTGGTTCCCACATTCTATCTAACAATATATTGTTCGATTTGATATCCCGGTGAACAATCAATGGGTCACAATCATTGTGCAAGTACTCCAACCCATGTGCAGTACCAACTGCAATCTTGTACCTCACACTCCACTCCAGCACCGGCGCCGGAGTGACCTCGTGGAGCACATCATATAAACTTCCATTTTCCATGTACTCGTACAAGATCAAACCATAATCGGTTCTAATCCAGAAGTCTATTAATTTGACCAAGTTACGGTGCTTGATTTTACCGACGGTCTGGATTTCACGAACCATGCTGGTATCCACAGTTTCCTTCTGTGTGAATATAAACCTTTTAACAGCATATACTTTACCGGGACCAAGATCAGCCTTATAAACGGTCCCATGGGCCCCACGGCCGATTAAATATTTCTCGTTCAAGTTTTCAGTTACCTCCATTACTTTATTGAATAAATAAGACGGTCCTTCATGTAATGACGGTTCTGTCATTGGCCCCTTGCATTTCAGGTTTTTACGCATGCATAGAAAGTACCAAAGTAAAAGGACAACTAACACACAGATGAAAAACAAACCAAGAGTTATAATCGCAATCATGAGCTTGTGATTTAACTGTTTATTATTAGATGAATTGCATGACTTTAGGATGTTGGGTATAACACATGTGGAGTCGTCAGCAAGACAAGTTACACAGAGTCCTGGGTTGCCATTAAATGAACTGGGTGAGGATTTGAGAAACTTCAGAAAGTTATTAGGTACCAGCCCCATGAAAAGATTATATGAAACATTTAGTTCTAACAACGAGCTGAGGCTGGAAATTGGGTCCAGGGTTCCAGAGAGATTGTTGCGAGAGAGATCCAAAGTTTGTAAACGAACTAAGTTCCCCAATTTGAGTGGAATGGGACCCATTAACCTGTTACTACTAAGATTGAGAGAAATATACAGATTAGTTAGTTTGCCCAGTGATGATGGTATATTCCCTTCAAGAAGATTTCCACCAAGATGGAGCTCAATTAACCTCTCCTGTTGAGTGAGGTCAGGTATTTCACCAGTGAAGCGGTTCTCATGTAATACCAGCTGGGAAAGGAGGTTTAGGTTATTTAGACTCCGTGGGATTGATCCATTGAGCGAATTGAAGCTCAAGTCAAGCATATTAAGGTTTGTACAGTTGGAAATTTGGGGGGGGAGGGAGCCAAACAAGCCGTTACTCGAAATATTTAGAACTCCTAAATTTGCTAAATGTCCAATTTCAGGTGGAATGGGACCAGAGAGATTATTACCAGACAAATTTATCACGCTTAAATCCCTGCAACTTCCAATACTAGAAGGGATTGGACCACTCAAGCTGTTAAATCTTAAATCCATGTAACTCAATTTTAGATTGTTCCCAAACTCGGGCATTGAACCAGTTAAATTGTTGTTTTGGAGTATTAGCCTCTCCAAACTTGAACAAGTCCCCACATTTGAAGGTATACTTCCATTGAGGAAATTGAAGCCCAAATCCAAAACTGACAAATTTTGACCAAAACAAATGTCAGGTGGGATTCCACCAACAAAACTATTGTTAGTTAAATCAACTAATAATAAGCTGCTCATTGTCCCCAAATTCTGGGGTATCACCCCTGTAAATTGATTATCAGCAAGGGAAATATTTTTCAAATTCTTGAGCTCAGCAATTTCCAAAGGGATATATCCAGTGAACTTGTTACCATAAATAAGTACCACTTCAAGACTATCGATTTTCCAGACCTCAAGTGGAAACTCTCCGTTTAACTTATTTGTAAACAGAAAAAGCCTTTGTAAATTTATTAACTTCCCCAATTCTTTCGGAACTGCACCATCAAGTTGGTTTTCATACAATTCAAGCCTGTCCAGAGATATACAGTTACCAATTTCAGGTGGAATAGGGCCAGATAAGTTGTTCTGAGATAAATAAAGAATAGAGAGGTTAGATAATAACCCAAGAGAGGCTGGTATTTCACCAGAAAGGGCATTATGAACCATAGCCAAAGTAGTCAGACTAGTACAATTACCCAACCATGCAGGGATCTTGCCATAAAATTGGTTGAAGGATAAAACCAAACTTTCCAATTTGCACTCATTAAAGTAAAAAGAGATCTCACCATCAAAATCATTAGTATTTATATCCATAGCCCTCAATCCTTTGATATTATCCAGATTTTTCGGTAGAGACCCACTAAAGTTGTTATTGTACAAGTACAGCTCTTCTAACTTTGACCAATTACCGATTGAATCCGGCAAAAAGCCTGACAGAAAGTTGTTTGCGAGCGAGAGATATCTCAAATTGGTCAAGCTCCCAATTGCAGGATCAATTTCCCCGGTTAATTTATTATCATTAAGGTACATTTCATCCAGAAGAACACACTGAAATAAGGATTTCGGTATATTTCCATTGAGAAAATTTTCATAAAGGTAAACAACCGAAAGCCTCTTCATGTTATGAAACAAATCAGGAATTTCTCCAGAAAGGGAATTGCTTGAAAGGTCCACATATTCTAACCGAGTGCAATTGGCCAATTCCAAAGGAATTGAACCTGAGATATTGTTGCTAAACATTTCTAGGCTTCGGAGGTATCTCAGCATGCCAATCTGGGGGCCAAGCATACCAGAAATGTCATTCCCAGAGAGGTTCAACGAACTTACAAAATTGTGTTTATTACATTTAACGCCACTCCAGTTGCATGGTGTGGAGTCGGCAGCTTTCCATGTAGAGGTTATTGAAGGTGGTAAGGTGAGGTTTTTAGAGAGTGAAAGAAGTGCATTGCCTTCTGAGTTTAAGGAGAGAGAAGATGTGAGGCAGAGGAAAAACGGTAAAATAAATTGCCAGAGTAGAGACAGCGCCATTTAATCCTACAAACTTTCAAGTAACAAACTAATATCAATTTTGAATTTTTTTAAATAAAAATTAGAAGAAAAAAATTCTGTCCTCCTGGAAACTAAGAAAGTCTGGAAATTATGAACTATGAGCTTCAGATGCTAAAACAAAATTTCCGAACTTTTTGAAAACACGAAAAAATCCATTTTAAAGGGCACATAAAAAAATTGTCTAGAAAAAGATGAATGCAAGTTACGAAGTTACTAATAATGAACGAGACAGGATTAAACCAATCATGTCTTCCCAAAATAGGAAATTCATGTATTATATCATTCAATTTGACAACGTCGAGCTTCGGATTTAGTAAGCACTGTACTGATCTAATCGAACTAGTCCAAAATTAACACCATTTCGCTTCGAATTTACAAGTAGCGAGTAAGGGAAGTACCTCAAATCAATCCAAAAGAGTAGTAGGAGTTGAACAAGAGAGGAGAATATAAAAGACGCAGTTCGTTAGCACTTGAAAACCTTTCTTCTTCACTTGAGGAGAAAATGGGAGAAATGGCGCAACGGGATGATTAATTGAATTTAAACCATAGTAAGAGGTCGTGAAAGAGACATCCACTATTTATTTCTTTTTTGTTTTCCTTTTCTTTCAAGTGTCTCCACTCTCCAGTATCTATTACACTTCTAACTGTGAACTCTGTGGCTTCTCATCCATTTATTTCCTGTAGCGAGTAAATTAGTGTTGTGATTTTATCTCCGTTAGCAAGGTGGATTCACAGTAAAGATTGTACTGCATCGGCCACAGAAAACATAAAGCGTATGGGAAAGCACCATCATGTTGTTTTGTTTAGTGATAGCCTGTTTGGAAGGGGTTCACACTTAATTAAATCTGCTTCTGTTTTTATAATAGTTTAATTTTTCATATATCAAATTTCTATCATTGTTAAAAAAATTTAGGTAGGTCGAAGTGTCTAGTTTAATTAATCTTTCTCATATCTTAATCACAGATATTATCAATTAATTAAAGATAAATAATTAAATATACAGAGAATTTATAATGTATTATGTATATGACATAGAACACTTATTGTAAGACTACCGACCCGAAAGTTGATCTGTTTAAATCAATATTTTTATGCATAGGATATAGGACATAGGACAGTTATTGTAAGCCATCTGATCTGTTTAATCTTAACATTTTTACATTTAATAAAAAATAAAACGGTAACTATGAATTTTATATGATATAATTGTTCAAAATATACTAGTTTCAAATCTTAGTTTACTCCAGGTTCATGGAACGAAACTAAGTGGAAAAGAAAAGATAAGAATATTGTGGCCAACATTATTTTAACATACTACCAGTACCAGAACAAGCACTGAAGCATATTTTATGTTAAGTAATAAGTAGTGCTCGTTGATAATTTCGGTGAATCTGAGATTGATCTCGACATTAAAGGTTGTGTGTGAACAGAGAACATGGGGTTTGTCATCGGCTCTAGAAAAGAGAAAACTGTAGTACTGTACCATGTTTTGACCTCTTTTCAACTTCTGTCTTCTCAGTTCTGACACTCACACCTTGACTCACACACGGTTCGAAATTTTTAATAATAAATAAAATAAAATAAATTAAAACGAGAAAATTTTAATCGAAATCATTGAAATAGAAATATCAAGATATAAGATTAGATCCTTAACCGAGATCTTAGATTCCGATCCCATTATATTTTGAATACATTGATTTCTAATTAATTCGTTGGTTGAAATAGCAAAATTAATATAGTAGATGAGTTAGTATGTAACATTCGTTAGTTGTTTTAGATTAAAATAAATTAAAACAAGATTTCTACTAAGATAGTAGCAAAAAAATATTGATGTTTAATAGTATTTTCAGCAGAAATAACGTGTTTTCAATATCAACAATTTTTTGCTATTATCTTAGCAGAAATATGTGTTTTAATTTATATAATGTAGAGTCATTTATTTTCTTACTTTCAAAATTATGCAAGGATGAATTTTCTTCGAGCAAAAAAGTTAATATGTAATGGATGAAATCTAAGGATCAATTTTTTTCCTCAATTTGTTAAATAATCGTGATATAAATAAGTTGATTAATACATCTGAAGGAAAAAATAACACAATTTATTAAATTTTATTTTAATTTGAAGAAAAAGATGGTCACCGAGCAAGTAACGATAATATAAGCTACTGAAAGTTCAAATTATTCAACATATAATTGACATTTTTCTTACTATATATATCAAACTTAATACACAAAATATATTGTGAAGAAATCAAAATTTTACTTTTTGTGGAGATAATTGTTCAAGCAATATTCATGGTTATTGATGACACTTGACTTGTATCGTATTGTATCATTAACATACTTGAAACCTAAAAATTTATTGATAATCAAAGTAAAGAAAGTAACATGCTCAATTTCTCAAAATTACAATTGTTTTATAACAATGCACTTAATAGAAGAGAGATAGGATAAGATGCTTTGAAAAAACTAATTTGAACAACATTTTGTTTAGTAAAACAATTTTAATAAGTTTGTGGTCATCTTATAAAATTAAAAAGTTAAAATCTCTCATCAAGTGGTATCTTAACGAGATGAGATATGCATTTCAAATCTTTCTTATCATGCAATATTTAAGAAGTACAAACGTTACTACAAAAATACTCAGAGGTGCTAGGCCGAAAAGTACTTCTTTGAGGTCTAACCATTATATAATACTGCATGCAAACTTAATATTAACAATTTATGCATGCAAATTGTAACATTTATCTAAATGAATTACCTACTTTACAACTAATTTTATCAAATTATGCATGCGAACTTAGTATTAACAATTTATGCATGCATGCAAATTAAATAATTTATCTATTTTCAGAGCAACTAATTTGTTTATAACATTGCATGTAAAATTTAATATTAACAATTTATGCATGCAAATTATTATTTATCTAAATAATTTATCTATTTTACAATTAATTTTATCAAATAACTAACGAGTGCTACATATATACTAACTCATCTACCATATTAATTTTGCTATTTAAACTAACGAACTAAGTAGAAATCGATGTATCAATAATATAATGGGATCGGAATCTAAGATTTCGATTGGAGACCGGAATCTTAGATTCCGATATTTTCATTTCGATAATTTCGTCGAAATTTTCTTGTTTTAGTCTTTTTTTTTTTTTTTTTTTATTATTAAAAATGTCGGCACACAGTGGCCTTTACGTACTGAACTGGCCATGCGTTGTAAGAATTGTAAAAATAGTTCTGACACTTCTAAGATGAGAATATCCGGTTTTTTATATTTTCCTGGAGTAAAAAGACTTCGTGTCACATTTTTTATTTGTCTAATAAGAAAAACAAAACACTGTAAGTATAGACTATGAATAATTCAAATCTCACACATGCAGCAGAGTTATATCTCTTTACGGTGAGTTATCTATACATCATATCTTCTTTTAAGTGTGAATAATTAAAAAAAGTCCTCACTATCTAATCTAGTGTAGTGGTAGAGACGTAATTTTTCAGAGAAGAGATTCGAGCATGTAAAGAAATTAATAAATGAGCATCTTAAAAGAATTGAGTATTGAATCAAAGAACCTTTAACAAAAAGAAATAACGAAAAAAATAAAATAGAGATCTAATCAATCAAATAAATAGAAAATAACTTACATCATCTGTTAAGTGTATAATTAAGTAAGACTAAAGTGCTTCTACAAGCATCAAGACTTTATGTGCTTTTAACTAAAAAAAATACTTAACACATTCAAATATGAATTTATCATGCTCAATAATTTTTTATATCAAAATCTCATGAGATACAAAAATATTTTCTATTTTTAAATTCTAAGGGCTCGTTTGAATATTTTTAAAGTGACCAATTTTTATGTATGAACATTGGTTATTTTATTATTATTTTGAAACAATTTTAAAAATCAAATTAATATTTAAACAACTAAAAAAATTAGGCAAAAAACTTGGATACTCCAAAACATGGGTACACTGGGTACTCCGACCCATCTGGGTCGTTCAAATCATCGAGATTGGTGAAGAGTGATTCACTTTAACTTTTGTTATATTTCCCAAAAAAACACTTTTCACCAATTTCGATGAATTGAACGATTCTAATGGGCCGGAGTTCTCAGTGTACCCTTCTTTTGATGTACCAAGTTTTTGCCAAAAATTTCATATCTCATAAATTTTGATATAAAGAAATTATTGAGATTGATGAATCAAAATTTGAAGATAATTAAGTATGTTTTTGAATTATGAATATGAGAAGCATCGTAGTATTGCTCGTAGATATTATATAGAGGAGGTATTACATGACAATGGTTATTTTGAAAATTTTGACACTGATAATTCAAACTAATTAATAAAAAATAAAAAATAAAAAATAAAAAATAAAAAGTTTATATACACATTCTTGAACTTGTAGATTAATTAGCTGTGTTCTGAATTTGACGTGATTTAAGTGTCATTTCAAACTCCATCATAGAATATAGATTATTAATAGTTTTAATGTTGCATGAAACTTAATGATCGTTAATGGAGTATGAAACGAAACTCAAATCATACCAAACTTAAAACACAAGTAATATATAAATTAAAATTGTTTTTATAAAAAATCCTATTTTTAAATTTTTTATTAATTTGTCTGAAATTTCATTATCAAGATCATCGGAAAAATTCAATGTCAAGTGATCACTCCTCTATTATATAATGCATATCTTATGAAACTTAAATAAATTTAGGTACATCATTTACTGAATACACTGGATACTCCATTCAATCTAGACCATTTAATTCATCAAGATTGACCCAAAAGTTATTTTCTGCCCTAACCTATCAAAATCGCAATAATCTTGATGAATTAAACAAACTAAGATTGAATGAAGTATCCCAATGTATCCTGTGAGTAAATGAAATTGTCTCAAAATTAATAAACGTATCAACAAAACAAAATATTTCGAAATGAAGAATGAAAAAGGATTTCATGCCGCCATTTTTTGTGCCACAAATGTCAACAACTCACTTTTTATTTATATTTCAAAAGTTAAAGTCAAAATGAAAAATACAAATAATTGATATTATTCATTTCAACGAGAGACAACTCAACATGTAATTATATATATTTTTTCAGTTCATTTGATGCTTTATCAAGGAGTCAATAAATGAATAGATCTATGTAAATTTGATGGATTGATTTTAATACATTTATTTGTTGACCTCTTGATCAAGCATCAAATGAACCTAAAAAATATATAAAATTTTACGGGAATGCATCTTTCATTAAAATGAATAATATTAATAGTTCATATTTTTTATTTGAACATCAAATTTTGAAATATAAATAAAAAATGAGTCGATAACATTTTGTGACACTAAAAGTTTGTGGCATTCGATCTTTTCTCATGAAGAATACATCTAAAAAAAATCATTCTTATATAAATTCTAATAAATATCAAAGTGAATTTTGAATTTTTAAGTCAATTCTTTATTGCATAAATCTATCATACCTTCATCTTCTCTCATATGTATGTAAAAAGGGGTCTCCTAATAATAAGATTTTGTTAAATTCAGTTCATAGAAGGTTTTATTACATTGTCCTTCTTTATTTGAGTCATTAATCTATCAAGAATTGTGATATATTAGCTTTTTATGAAAGATCTATATCCAAAAAGAAAAAAAGAACTACATTAATTAAATCTTTATGCAAAAAATAAAATAAAAAGAAAAGAAATAAGAAATTATCTGCATGTTGTCCTGCAACACTGACAGGTACAGTGATACCGGACCCACCATGACCTAACTCCGATACCGGTAATAAATTTGCTTGTCACTTGTCAGTGATCAATTGACACGTTCAAACTTATCGTGATCTATGTCTAAAATTTACATATATATCTTAATCAAAGCTTAATTTTACTTTTATATAAATTCAAATTAGTTGATTTTCCTAGTGTTCAACACCCAAAAATAATAGAATCCGTTTTCGGTGAGTACTCTGTAAGATAAAATACTCATTCAATAATTTATATAATTTTGAAATTTGTACGTACAAATTTTGAGGCTACGTGAATCATTAGAGAAATACTTCACCTTACGAGTATCCTATCGAATGCAAATTTAAAATAATACCGGAATTCAAATACCCGCGTGATGTCAACCTTTTTCTTTTAATTTTATTTTTTCAACCGCAATGAACGCGATATGTTAAAAATGGAACCACGTGGATTCAACATATTTTTTCTTCGTCGCCGTACATTATTTTTAAAATAGTTCATGAATATAAAAAATCATCAAATGTGGTATTAAAATCAATTATAACTATTGATTGTGCAATCTAAGTTACTTTTGATTCACAACATAATTAAAATTATCTTGTTTTTAATTTCACCATGCATCAGTTTTAAATAATCTGATATGGAAATCCTACCTTCTTGTGGCAAGAGAACTAATCCTATTCGGTTCTCTCCCACTCGCACGATGACGAGTGGGAGAGATCCGAACGGAGCCTAATAAAATTATCTGCTCTTCCAGATGAAAATCATACGTTGAAATTCACACATTTCAAATTCTAAAATTTGGAAATTACAAAAATTGATTGTTAATAGTTTCAAAATGCTCCAAATAATTATTTCTGAAAATTGAAGCCTCTCTCTGATCATGTCAAACTCAGAAAAATATATACTTTAATGTTATCTTCCAATCTGACAAACCAACTTGAAAAACAATAAATATAAATTTCATCTGGTTAGATACATATTAAATTTTCATTAATTCATCAAATTCATATTGGTTATTCGTTAAAAAGTTCCGATTAATATCCAACCGACCAAATAATATGTTGAATTTATATCCCACAACTTTATTATGTTCTGAATAAACACAATTTAAAAAGAATAATTATAACACCTCATAGCATTTGTGTATGATTTATATTAATATTGATATTGATATTTTTTTTTCTTGTTGCCGTCGTCGTTGTTATTATTATTATTGCTGCGGGAAAATTTTGGGCACATAATAAATAGGTACACTAGATACTTTGAGTCACTTTGAATTGTTCGATTTTGATCTATTATGCGGATTTTGATGTATCTAACAGTTCGGAGTAACCCGAAGTATCTAGTGTACATATCTTTAAAGTACCCAAGTTTTTCTCTTATTATTGTTATTATTATTACTATGATATTATTATATTTTAATATTCTGATTATTATTTGTTAAATGAGGGACCACAGATCACGTACTTAGCACCATTATTTTTTGACGATCAGGACATCATTTAAAAAAGTTTAAATTTAAAATTCAATGTTATAGACATGGTCTATGTTACTCACATATAACTTCTATAATAATGATTTATATATATTTCATCACATAACAAGTGACTTGATAAAATTTAGCGATTCAAAATTAACGTTTCTTGATCAAACAATGCTAAAATATCATGAAAGTTTATGATAGTTTAATTATCAATATGGCAAATAATAAACATACAAATTGTGAAGTTTGTCGAGGATCACTCTCATTATTTATATGTCGAATTTGTTTCTACAACCTACTAAGTTTCTTCTCCTAATCATCTGATTTTATTATGTGGGTAAATAAAGTGCCAATTATAACGTGACACATATGACGGGTACATATCCGATTATGAGTTCAAGATCGGGTGCCGCGCGGTATGATGTCGCGTAAGAAACGTCGGTCGTTCGATTTGCTTTCTCCGCCTCGAGATTCTTGCCTCAAAACCACACTTCCTGCATCAAATTTCGGCCGTTCTTTCCGTTCAGCGCACTAAATTTGGGCCGTTGGATGATGCACCAGATCAGTTCCCTACAAAAATGTCTTGGATGAACTATGTATGAATAATTGTACCAACAGTTACAAGGCCTCAAATTCTGAATTAAAATTGACCATTAAATTTTAAACCCAACCATTTTTACAATTAAATGTGAGCCGACACTGCTTCATCAATGGGCCTGGTTTATATTAAGAGTATTCAGATGAGATCCATAAATTCTGAGAAACACTCTTTCTGGCGGTTCATTTATAATCATCATTCATCATATATAAAAAATAGGATAATGTTTCGTAGATATCACATTTGATATCAACTATTGATACCGATTTTATTTTGCATCATTAGTTGGATTATCCTGCACATTATTTGAGTTATTATGCATGTTTTACTATAAACTATTTCAGTACAAAAAAATAACATGTATAACTATTTCAATACAAAAAATAACGTACATAATAACTCAAATAATGTGCATGATAACTCCACTAAAGATACATAATAAAATCAATAACATGTATAATTATTTCGGTACAAAAAATAACATGCATAATAACTCAAATAATGTACATGATAACTCAACTAATGTGTATAATAAAATCGATATCAATAGTTGATATCAAATATGATATCTACGTATCAGCTCCCTATAAAATATACTGTAAGAGAAATATTTCTTTGACTAAACACTTTATCCATAGATTTTGTTTTTTTACTTGGATATATCCAATAAATTGGTTGTGTCATCAGAACTTAAAGTTATTTCTCAATGGCTTAATGGTATCATCTTTCCTCACCAACTTTCAGTCAATGGCTTAATGAAGAAGAATAGGCTGTAGGAGATGAATTTTCGGAAACAATGGCGCAACTTTTATATCAATCGACCTGGTCAAGATGTCGAACATGCTTTGGTGGTTTCATCTGCTTTAACCTCAGTCTCAGATCTTGGAGAGGGCTAAAATGTATAAAATCAAGAGGTTCAAAATTTAATTTCAGTTCATCGGAAATATTAGTTACCAGAAAATCACAAAATTGCATTAGATCATGCATATTTTAAGTTCAAATTGATGAATGTGATGGAAGGAGCTGGCGGCATCGATCCTTGTACATGTCGTGGATGCTTGCCGCAATGCGCTTCTGTTCCAACTCCAACTGTCTAAACACTGACAGAAATAAACACCAGGTCGACAACAGTCTTCTCAATGAAGAGGCAAAAAAATATATTATGCTTCCAAATAAGGCCTTTATGTTGCATCCCACAATATTCTGAGTCATTGATCCTTCGAGCATTTGAGCTATCCACATGCTAAATCAGTAAATCTCCATATGTATTCCTTGACTATTTCATTTTCTGTCATTGTACATACATATAGATAGGTGTGTATCTGAATTCTGAAATGCTTCTTATTTATTCTTTGTTTCAATTTAAGACAGAAAAAATGCAAACCATGAATAAGTAATTGATTGATTGATGATATTTCTGTCGTTGTAACTTTGACATGTAGCTTCATCATGTGGCTATGAGTTAGAATATATGTTATGTTCTTATGTTGACATGAAATTGTTTTCTGTTCTAATATAGAGGAATCATTAGAATTTTGCATCTTATTCGCCTATTGAACATGTCTTTTTTAAGTTTACACCTGTGTGAAGCACTTATCCACATATTTAGAATAAACGATGGACAATTCTTCACAAATACACATTTCAGATACCAAACATTATATACTGTTATTTACCTCAAAAAAATAAAACATTATATACTGTTTTTGGCCAAGTTGTCTCACATGCTATTTGCCTATTTCTTTTCTCATTAATCTGTTGTAATTTGTGATGATTCTCTCCTGTAAATTGGAAGCTCCTAGAGGCTTATAAGAATCAGGAGACCTTTTGCTGAGTTTAAATCCATTAGGTATTCTTAGTATGAAATCCGAATCACTCTTCTACCTATTATAGCGGGGTTCCACAGGGACCGTTATAATAGTCTGTCTGTTATAGCTAGCGGTGCGAAGTTAAAAATCGTTATTATTGTCTGTAGTTTTTATAGCGGACGGTAGCATCATTTAGTAGCCTCCTTAACACTTTCTAGGTCCGCTATAAAAAGCTTCTTTTAGTCTGCTATAACAAGTCAAAACTGTAGTATTGTATTATGAATATATTATATATTCCAATTGATGTTTAGTCAACTGAGAATTCAGGAAAAATGTACTGTGTTTCAACTTCCAAGTAGCACAGATTCATGTGGAGTACAGGCGCAGCTCCACTTGGAGAGTATTACAAAAACCAAGAAGGAAGACTTATAAACTTGATTTGCTGAGATAACTGCGCTTTAGACGTATCTAAGTGGCTAATAGGCTAAGAGCATCTTAATTCTTAAAATTTTTGGAGTTTCTAATATGATGTAACAGTTTCTAAATAAATTTCAGAGATTTAGATGAGTTTCTTATTTACAAATTTTGTTTCAGAGTTTTTTATTTAGCAACTTTGCCTTAGAGTTTATAAACTCTGACGTGGCTTAATCATTAGCTAAAATTAATCGATTTCTCACAACATTAGTAATATTTGCTGACATTACAATTAAGAACTCTAATTTTTTTTAGTTTCAAAAATGGAGGATATAGAAACTAAATAATGATTAAGTTTCTAAAACTGATGTGACAATAATTTAGAGACTCTAAAAATTTTAGAGATGAAGATGCTCTAATACATTAGTTTCTTGCTTTTTGAGTTGATATTTTGAATGGACTTGCATCAGAATTAAGTTGCAAAAAACATTCCCGCTGATATATATATATATAAATCATATGACATGACCCTGAATCAGGTTCTTAATTTGTAGCTTAACTTTTCTATAGCAAAGCACTAAACGATATATGACTATTAATTAACCTAAAGAAATCATCATAAAGCAACTTTATAAAGATATGGGAGCCAGGGAAATCCGAATAAGATTTTTTAACGGTTCTGTTATACAAATGATGATTACAAAATATCTGAAGAGGTTTGCTTGTATAAATTAAACTATGCACAGGTCCTTTTCATGTCAATTAATTAATTGGATCCAGTAATTAATTATAGCTTTGCATTGTTAATTTTCTTGTTAAGAGGGATATTTCTTTCAAAGTGAATACTTTAGCTCTTTATCTCTAGATCTTTTCTAATATATAAAAAAAATAGATGAATTGGGGGCGTCCTCAGAACTTCATTTCTAAGTGGCTAGTAACTGTGCTGATCTATATACTATAGCATTAGGTTTAAGTAACTAGTTATATGTGAAATAACGAACTTATAAATTTACTTTCCGATATTACATTTTTTATTTTTTTTAGATTGTCTCCTTTATTCATATGTTGAATTTGTTTCTAGAAGCTAAGAAGTTCATGTCTAACTTCCTGAAGAAAAAAGTGTTTCTCTAAATTTTCTGACTTAATTTTTAGGATGGCTGAAGTGCCGATAATTAATTATCAAGTGACTCATAAGACGGAGACATTTTTAAGAGTATATCGCTGGCTTAAATATGGTTTTGATGAATAGTGTTTTAATATTTGTACCAAGTACTAACAGTTAGAAGGCCTCGAATTTAGAAATGAGGCCTACCAGCCACCCGAGAACCACGAAGACGAACCTCATCCCTATAATCGACAAGGTGGATCCTCCTCATCTGATTCTTCTTCAAGTAAGTCCCCAAGATCAAAGTGCCGCCACGTGTCCGGATTTTCATGTGACTGGTATTACACAACAAACTCACCACAACAGACAATCTCATCAAAAGGGATAAGACAATTCCAGATATATGTTACATGTGCATGGATGCAGCCGAATCAGCTCATCACATGTTGGTTACTTGTCAGTACTATGCGCATCACATAAGATGATAAGAATGTATATCTTTGACATGAAGCTGCTGGCATGGGACAAGTGTGCAATAATCTATACAAGTTTCCAGCCTCATGACTTGATAATTAATCATTTCTCATTCCCATGGAGTACATTAGAAGTGATCACATCTTTCGAATTGTGACGGAAAAGATGTAGGCAGATTTTATCTGACAAGGCTCAATCTGTGAGAGGAACGGTCAGAGAGATAATGACATAGATGATCAACTGGCGTTCAGATAACTAGTGATTAATGATGAAAACTGTTAGCAATCTAGGCCGGAATTTCAGACGGAAGGGAGGCCTACTTAAACAGGCCTCAGTTTTCTTTTTTGTTTCCTTTATAATATAGGCTAATATCACATTATATATATTTTTTTATCATTCTCTTCAGTTTTGATCTTTCAAACATACTGTAAATTCATATATTATTGTTCATGAAATTTGAGTAGCTTGACTGTCATCTTTTTCTAAAAAAAATTATTTTAGTTGCTAATACTTATTCAAGTAGGCCACTAATTGTAACTTTTACCGGAAATGGTCTGTAGACAAAAGAGCTAAAAAAAAAGTAGTAAATTAATAATTGAGCCCAAAATAAAGAAAGGGCATAACCGTTGGCGTGAAATTTCGCAGTAGCATCCAAAATTTACACCAAGGAATTTATAATCCAACAAAATTTTGATATAGTGGCAAACCCACAAACTATGTAAAATATTTGTACAAACATGTTTCGTATAAAGTTCCCTTAATTAACACTAATAGCATCAAATCACTTTTAATAAAAGGGCTAAAACCCTAAAACAAAAAGGATAATAAAACTCGGAAGCGCACTATACTTTTCCCCCTATATCCATCTTATATATACCCCTCCAATCACCTGTTTTCCTCCATCAATACCTCTTTATTTTTAAGCCATAACAAATCAAGAAAAAACAAAACCAAAGCCAGCATACAGAGAAAGGAGAAAAAAGAAAGAAATATGAGACCAGGTGCTGGCTTCAATGCGACTGCAACAGCAGTGGCGGCAGCAGCTATGGTGTCGACACCTTCAACAAGCAGCGGGGTCCACTCCGCATGGCACTCACCAGTCCCATACCTGTTTGGTGGCCTCGCAGCGATGCTCGGGCTTATCGCATTTGCTCTACTCATTCTCGCATGTTCATACTGGAAATTATCGGGTTGCTTAGAAGGAACCAACAATAGCAACAGAGATGGCGATGTCGCCTCGGAAAAACCAGCGGCTCCGCTGGTCATACCACATGTATGTTATGAAGAAAAGATCGTGGTTATCATGGCGGGCGATGAGAAACCAACTTTTCTGGCGACACCTATGTCGAGCCGGAATTCTTCCTTTGGTGACAAAAGCACTGGTACAGATAAAAAAAGTGAGGAGACAGAGTGTGTGGAGAGGCAAGAACTAAGTGTGGATTCACAAAAAAAGAGTGAAACAACAAGAGATCAAGGGAGTAGTCAGACAGAAAACCTGGAAGAGGTGTGACCTTTTTATTTTAAAAAAAAGTTCCCTACGTGGGAAATTTAGATTTGGAAATCTGGGGATGATTGGAGGAGCCAGATTTTTGTTTTGTTTTATTTGGGTTGATGAAAATTTTGTATGCGGGGAGTTGTAAATTTCTGAGTTGCAGAGGTGGAATGACAAGAGTAGGCCAAATTACTTAATTGTTACAGCTTTCTTTGATAAATTTGCATGATATGTCTTGGTATAATCCAGAATTGCATTCTTATTTGCATTTTTGGACTTACCTTCTAAAACTTATCAGCCCTGAAAGTTTGATCATTTCTTTTACAAAAAAGATTAATAATTATAATTCTAGGGACTAAAACAATAATAGTTATCAGCAGATCCTTAATTGGCTTCCATTTCCTCTACATTGCAGCAACCAGGAGTTTCACTCGATATAACAAAAGCCACAAAATAATTGATTAATATTCACTATTAATTATAAGTCTATATGAAATATAATGAACATTATATACAGCATGATAATATGATGAAGGGGGTGTTGATAAACATTTTGTTCTTTTGGGAAAGGTTAGTGCTCAGCATTAAAATTTATAATAGTTCGTTTCAAATGAAATCCGAATATTTCCCTTTAATTTCATATGGTGGGAGAATCTGAGAAAGGTAGAGTAGTGCATATGAGGTGGCAGCTACTGAACCGCTTTTTCTTAGTTTGTTTTTTTGGAATCGGATTTGATTAACATAGTGGTGGAATTTATTGCTCATAAGAGTGGACGCGGCGAAACACAGCATTATATTATAACATACATATCCGTAAGAGCACATAACAGTGATATATAGTACAGTAATGCTGTTTATCGGTAAAGGTATATATGATTAGAGGTGTTAAGTCGGGCGGATCCGGCGGGTTTGGGTCGGATCGGGTCGGGTCGGGTCGGGTTAGTTTGATTTTCTCAAAATTCGGGTTGTGGGTCGGATCGGGTAAGATCGGGTTGGGTCTCGGGTCGAGCAACATGTCGGGTGCTGGGTCGGGTCGGGTGATGTTGGGTCGGGTCTCGGGTCGGGTAACGTCGATGTTTTTCGGGTGTTGGTTCGGGTCGGGCGAGATCGGGTCAGATCTCGGGTCGGGCAACGTCGATGTTTTTCGGGTGTTGGTTCGGGTCAGGCAACGTCGATGTTTTTCTGGTGTTAGATCGGGTCGGGAAACGTAGATGTTTTTTGGGTGTCGAGTCGGGTCGGGTGTCGAGTCATTAAAATCGGTAAGGACAATAAATAAGATAAATGAAAGATTATTTGCAAGTCATCAAACAACTTTAAAATCCAATAGCAGAGGAGAATTTGCAAATTTGAGACATTATATGTTCAACATTTGAATCTGACAAAGATGTAAACTAATAATGAAAAAAACACATCTGACTAACAAAAAAAATGTTAGTACTGATCTACTAATCAGCTACGGAAAGAGATTATAATGCTTAATTACAAGACCAGAAGAAAAAATGAGTTTATAACTTTTTTGTCTAGCAAAGTTAATTGGACCACAAAATTTTTGGGATTTAAACAAATTTGTTAGAAGAATGCGTTTGGGTTGTCTACTAATTTCACGGGCACTTTAAAAGCTTAAGAAAAGTTTTTTCCTAAGCGCAGCGTTGTCGAATGCACAAAACGATTACGCAAATACCTTCTTGCGTCTTACGTTGCATTTGAAGAGCGCAAATACCTTCTTGCGGGTCGGGCGAGTTTGCATCATCCGGTGTCGCCTTGAATCGGGTTAGATCTTCTCTGGTCGGGTCGGGTCGGGTTTCGGGTCATCAGGTGTCGCCTCAAATCGGGTTATGGATTGTCTCGGGTCGGGTCGGATCGGGTTTCGGTTCATCAGGTGTCGCCTCGAATCGGGTTATGGATCGTCTCGGGTCGGGTTGGGTCTGGTCGGGTTTCGGGTCATCAGGTGTCGCCTCGGGATTGGACCGGTACGGACCGACCCGACCTGTCAGCCCGTCCAAAACTCGTCCGAAACCCTCCCAAACCCATCCAAATCCGTGCAAAATCTGTCCCAACCCGGGAATAACCCGAGTATAACCTGGGAATAACCCATTACATTAAAAAAATCGAAAAAATCGAAAACATTCGGGAAAATCGAAAAAATTCGAGAAAATCCAAAAATTTCGAAAAATAAATAATCCATCCTACCCGTTAACCCAACCGGACCGGTCCGCTCAGAACCCGCCGGTCCGTCGACCCATGGGCCTAAGACGGGTTGCGGCCAGCCTACAAAAGTTGAACCCATGAAAACCCGACCCGACCAACCCGTGGACCGGCCAACCCGTTAGACAGGGCGGGTTTGGACCGACTCGACTCGACCCAGCCCGTTGCCAAATCACTAAGCTGGGACCAATTATGTCATCTGCAACCTAGTAACAAAGTTTTGGAATTCAACGTTTTTTATATTCAGGGTATTTTTGGGAGCTGATACGTAGAATCAATATTGATACTGATTATCGATACTGATGTTATTATGCACATTATTTAAGTTATTATGCATGCTATTTTTTATACTGAAATAGGTATGCATGTTATTTTTTTGTACTGAAATAGTTATGCATGTTATTTGAGTTATTATGCACGTTATTTTGTTAACATGCATAATAATTTTTTAGTACAAAAATAATATGAGATTACATGCATAATAACTCGAATAATGTACATAGTAACTCAACTAATTATGCATAATAAAATCGGTATCGATAGTCAGTATCAATATTGATATCTACAGAACATTATCCTTTCCGAATAAATTTTGAATTTGATGACATGTACGAGCAATACATTTATTTATACTATATTATTCACAGAATGTTTGCACAATATTATTTACTTATAGAAGTACTAATATTTTATAAATAGTTTATTCATTTTATTGACCAAATATATCAAATATCAATATGAATCCGCATTTGTATTCGAGTATCTGTATCCGCAAAAATTCAAATTCGAATCTGAACGCAAACACATATTATTGGATTTGTTTGCATCTTTATCCCGTCCGCTCTGATTTTTTCCTTCCTGGAACGAGGACGGACCAGAAACCTGTAGCCTCTCTAACGACATTACAGTTGTTAGTGAATTGAAAATGTGTTGGGTCGGGCTGGGTCAGTACAAATTCGCTCGGATTGACGAGTTGATCGAACCATAGATTTTGATGGGTTTAATTTTTTTAGGTCGGTCACAACTCATCTAAATAAAATATTTGTTCAGACTAAATTAAATAGATGTTCATACTAATTGTTTCAAGTTTGTTTCTACACTGTTTCATATATGTTTTGCACAATGTATTGATGCAGACTAAATAAAACAGGTGTTCAGACTAAATAAATAGGTTTTCAGACTAAATAAAATAAGTGTTTGTACTAGCTGTTTCAAGTATATTTTTGTACTATTTCAAATCTGTTTTGCAAATAATGCATAAGGTGTAGACAAAATAAAATATGCGTTCACACTAAATATAACTGGTGCTTATACTAGCTGTTTCAAGTTTATTTTGCACAAAATGCATGGGGGTGCAGACTAAATAAAATATGTGTTCAGATTAAATAAAACATATGTTCTATTTGAAACATATCTTCCTACTAATTGTTTCAAGTTTGTTTTCCACAAAATGGTATGCAGACTAAATAAAAAAGGTGTTCAGATTAGTTGTAAAATGTGTTCACACTGAAAGTTGGTATGAATACCATAAAAATTAATATGAATGCCTTAAAAGTTAGTTTGAACACCAAAGAATCTAGTATGAACACCAATGAAGTTGATATGAACACACCAGAGAAGTTAATATAAACACCTCGGATGTTAGTCATGACACTAGAGAAACATTCCAAAAACATAAGATAAAATAAGAATAAGATAAAAAGTGACAAAATAAAAATAAGACAAAAATAGAAAGAAGGTGAGAGACAAGAGTTGGAGACAGAAGATCAAGAACTAAAATATTTTCTCTACAATTTATTAGTAGTGTTAATATGTACTAAACAGTCAGATACGACTCCGTAATACCATAATGAAAGAAAACAAGTTTTTTAAGCTGTCTCAAAGCATGAACTCGTATGATTAATTAAGCATGTAAAAAATAAGTATATACGCTACAAGGTTATTTAAACTAAGATATTGTGTTGGGATATTTGCTTTTATAATTAATTTCGACTTTCTATGTTCATTATCAAAATTGTCGTTGTTAAGGTGGCAACAAAAAAGTCTTTTCTGTGGGTTTAAGGACGGAAATTGCGTCTTTTCCGTGAAATAACTGGAGAAAAGTATTCACGGAATTACCCTCCTCACAGATGTTACTATTTTCATTAAAGTGCACGTAAATAATCTTTTTTTGGAGGTAACTGCATAAATGTTTCCATGAAAATAGTTTCCTAATGGGCGATGAATGAGCCACTGAGCACAAAAATAATCATCCACGGAAATAATAATTCTCTGACAAATGGTACCATTTTATTTGCGCAGATTTTAAGAAATGCATAACTATTATTTCTGTGAGTAAATATATCTTTATTTGAGCAAATTTTAGAAATGCTAATGCAAAACTATTATTTCTGTGAGTAAATATATCTTTATTTGAGCAAATTTTAGAAATGCTAATGCAAAACTATTATTTTTGTCGATAAGATATTATTTCTATCAATAAAACCATTATTTTTGTTAGTGTTTTATACTTTTATTATAACCTATCACATTTAATTAAACAAATGCACATTGAAATAGACTATAGATCATTTGAATAGCATATGAAAGTACCAATTGCAAGCATTACAGGTAGTATAAAAAATTTACAGATCTAAAGTAACTTCACAAAATTTAAACATGCATCCCCTCACTATATAGCTAAATAACAAAATGTTGAACATTACATTTTTCCAAAGTTTAAAAAACTCTAGCCATGTCCAAACTAACTAAAAATGTAAAAAGGGAAGGTGTGATGCTAAGATTTATTGTCGATGCATTTTTTACTTTGATATTATCAGAGCCAAGAGACTCAGTGGCATCCTCCAATGCTTTAAAAGTTTTTTTTTGCATCAGACACTACCTAAAGAGAAGACAATAGAGTAATAAAAATGAATGAACGTCAACTCAGTTTGAAATCTATTTACTAATAGAAATGTACTATTACAATAGAAAACAAGTCAACCTAGCAAAATATCAAAGTAAGCTCGTCAATATTATTAAATGCCTAAAAACACAATCACCTTTCAAAGCAAAGAAAGAAATCTTAGAAACAATATTCATGCACTATTCAGATTATTGTATGTACATGAGAAGTTCAAGTAGGAGCTGAAAGTTAAACTTACACTATTTTTTCTTCCCATCCAATATCTCCAAGCGATAAAAGCTTCAACATTTACTAAATGAAAAAGGTTTCCCTTTCCAGGCTGAAAGCTAAATAATAGAGCAGCCATGAGTGAGAGAGAGACGCCATATGCTAGAGAGAAGAGGAGAATGAGTAAGAAAAGAAATGAGGCGGTTATGATTCTATAGTTCTCTGCTTTCATGAAAGAACTGAATAAAAGATATCATTTCTTGAAACAAGGCCCATTAAGAGAAAAATGGGTCAAAAATTACTATTTTCGTGAAAACACATGATTGTTTTCGTGAAACAAGACGATTTTATTTTGTGAATTTCTCCACATAAATAATTTATGCCACACTTCTCATTTTAGTATTTTCGTGGAAGTCATTTTTACCACACAAAAAACACATCTAACCATGCTAATAAAGAAAATTCTAGTAGTGACTTCATTTATTTTGAAGGATACTCGTTTCATAAGTAATAAGAATTTGATAAAATTAATTTTCTTTGTACATAAATTAAAAAACCATTATATAATAATAAATTGTAATTAATCCAAATCAATATTGAATATAAAGAGTGAGGAATGATGTTCCGCGGAGTACAAATATCTTGTATTTCACATTCATATGTAAAATTTGAAGTTCAAATGATCGATTTAAATCGTTAAACATAAGCACATTTAGTGGAGGGACTCGGTGCTTGATCTCCGCCAATATTTCCATAGAGGATTTTCAAGTGGTTTTGTTATAGGAAAATGGTCCGTCAATCCCGTCATCGATATGCATTGGATGTGTCAAGTTGTTTTCCGACTGGCCTTTATCCAAAGAGGTGAATAAGCACCTCTATTCACATGCAACTTGCAAACTGGAATTCGAGCCCTCGGTTAATTTCATTTTGTTGACATCCTTTCGCTAAATGAACTAGACAACAGTTTGCTGTACCAAACAAAATATACATATCAAAGAAATTTTGCCATTTAGCAACAGGTTGCTTCTTATCTGCTGGCAGACTCAGTTAGTTACAATTTTCTTGGTCTATAGTAAAAAGAATGAACTAATGTTCGGGTCAAATTCAAAGTAGCAGTGTAAAACAACAAAGGATTCGAAATGACACTACCCTGTTTAAAGGGTCGCAATTGATACAACAGTTCAAATATAGCCATGAATTTAATATCAGTGCTCATGCAATTGTTCAAGTAATTACAGTAATAAAAATCCTAGCAGCACCTCCAAATGCTCATCGAATTCTTCGCGAATTTAGTCCCAGCTATTGGAATTGAAATCATGTATGAGTCTTGGAAT
>CAXKVX010000641.1:0-19620 GCA_964058865.1 Eleocharis quinqueflora | reverse complement strand
CGTACTTTGAAATTGTGAATCATTGGATCACGCTTTGTGATTCGTGCGCACATGATGATTGAAGATCCAATGATCCACAATTTCAAAGCACGTGCTTTGCAAAGCATAATAGCATTTCTCTCTCTCTCTCTCTCTCTCTCTCTATATATATATATATATATATATTATGATGCTCCATGGAGCACCAAATTTCTAATGCTCCACATCCATTATAAATTATACAAAAATATAATTTATATAGACTATGGTGCTTCATGGAGCACCCTAGCCTTTCTCTCTCTCTATATATGTATAATATGAGCAAGACTGTTGTATTTTGCGAAAGAATGAGCTTTGTGATTTTGGATCGTTGGATTTATGATTTTGTAATAAAAATAATTTTGACACGAAATATAACGATCCAAAATTACGAATTGCGTAATTTGCAAAATATAATAATCTTGTTCAATATAATATATTTTAATGCCCTGCAATAATTAGTATAATGCAACAAACGAGTTAACTTCGTTTCGTGATATTTTTTTTAAGAAAAAACAAAATTCAGTTGTGCCAAATATAAGATAAAAAAAAATATATTCAAAGAAGATTTTAGTGTTTCGTTGACTTCTATTTATATGCTGATTTTCTTGACTTCATAACATCATACACGAGATAAGATGCGAGTATGTCTTTTTTATTTTATTTTTTTCTTTTGATGTTGAAAGATACGAGAACATGATCAAATCTGATTTAACATTTGATAATAAGCTCTAAGTATAAACAATTAAGTCGCCTAATATATGGAATTTTCAAATCAAGGACTTACCTTTTTTTTTTTGCTATAATCAACTTTCTTAGAGGCAAAACAAAATTTAGAAATGTGGAATTGAGAAAACATGTGAATTGGTCCCACTAATTAAGAGAGGCTTGATATGTTAGTTTAATATTTGTAAAAATAAACGGAGAAGATTACCTTTATCGGTGCACGAATCATGATGTCATAGCTCCAATTGGTCAAAGCAGACTCCAGTTCTCGTAACTGTGCCAGTATTTGAGCACACATGGTTCTCGAATTAAATGAAACACTGAAAGAAACTTCGAATAATTTCTGGTTTTCTTCTACAAGTTTTAGTTATTTAGATGTAGACCAGGTTCAGGAAGAAATGATATGGTGGTCGGAGAGTAGACAAGAGAGAGATTCCCCGACAACCAAATCTAGAGACCTCCTTCTATTGTGGGCCCAGAGCACGCGTATTGGGACCCACCTCTCTCTCTCTCTCTCTCTCTCCTCTTTCTCTATCTCTCTAATCTGTAGAGTGAGAAAAAGAAAAGAAACATGTTTCCCTTGGCAAGTTAAAAATAAAGGCCAGGTGTAGTTAGAAGGATAGGTACATCTCGAGCGCTTTCTGGCAAAAATAATTAAAAAAGGAAAAGAAAAGGAAACCATTTTTCAGTGCTTAAAAGGCTAGTTGGTCTTTGTGCGAGTGTGTGCGTGTGTTATGTTTCTTCAGCTTCGAAGGAAAGAAAGAAACTGAGCTTCAATAGTTAATTTGTCGAGAGAGAGAGAGAGAGAGAGGTGAATTCAGAGTGGGAGGTGCTTTTTTTTTTTGATCGAAGAGTGGGAGGTGCTTGATTGGGAAATGGAATTGGAATCGGTATTGGGAAAGGAGAAGAAACTAGAGATGGAGATGGAAATGGAAATGAGAGTATTGGTGGTTGATGATTCACCTATAGATAGGAAAATTGTAGAAGGATTGCTCAAGAGAAATGGAAATGGCTGCATCAAAGGTTAGTTTCGTGCTCTTTTGCTTCTAATTTATTTATAATTGTTTTGTGCAGAAAAGAAAAACTTAGTTCATGTTCCTCTCCTCAGCGACTCACTCCATAAACATCTAGTGGCATAATTCAAATGAAATATTATCTGTTTTTGTTTCTTTCAAATACTTCTTAATTCTTTTTTACAATAACTAAGTTTATTGTTTTGGTTACTTAGTTTTTTTTTTGTCTAAGAGGTAATTCAGTTTTGAGTTATATCAATGATCAATCTGAAATGTTCTGTGTTCTCATTAATTAGAACTGCGAGAGAAATTAAGATCTTTTGTATGTTAGGAGCTTACCATACTACCATTGACAAATTAAGTTTAAGTAGACTTTAGAGTACCTTCATTTGATTTCAAGTTGCTTGGTGCTTGAAGGAACAACCCATTTTTCTTGAATATTTTGAAACCTTTACGTCTTAGTGATATTATTTAGGGTTTTAAATAACCTCTGGTTTAAGCTTCTAAGCAACTCTTCTTTTTGAAAGAAACAAAATAAAAAGTGAGGTATGATTTCCAAATCTGTTTTTATTTTATTGTACCACTAGGTATTTTTAACGAACCACAGGACAAATTTGGGTTTAAAGAAGGGGGCTACCTTCTCTCATGCTTGTAATAATTGCCTTTTTTCCTGCTTTAAACCCATTTTTTTAGAGAAAATTGCAATATGCTAAAAGCTTGGATATAACAAATCATAAAACTACCAAGACAACTGAATGATCTAAAAACTTTAACATGAATTAGTGTGCTGTGCCTGTGCTGTTGTTTACCCCTAGGTCACAAGGGCAGTGGATTTTTAACCTATTTTATTTATTTTATTAATGAAATTTTGTTCCAACCATTTATCAGTTTGCACCAACAAATTGCTTTCTAAAAAAGAAGCAAATTGACCTGTCCTTTTCATATAATATTACCTGATTACGACGAGGATTTTGTTTTTGTTTCTGTTTAATTTTTCAACAATGAATCTCCAATTATATCAATTCTTTGTGACAAAAGCATTTAAGATGTTCTTTATTAGGAATTTATGTATATATTCTACTAATCTACTTTTCTATTACAGTTATTGCAGTTGATAGTGGAGTGAAGGCAATGGAATTTCTCCAATCAAGCAAACAAAAGTTTGACCCTGAATCTCCTACCTCTAATGTAAGTTCAAAAAAAAAAAAAAAAAATAGAACAATTTGAAATTCCTTCATTAAAAATAAAGAAAGAGATCTCATTGATTGTTTCATACCGATACATATTGATCTTTCTAGATTATTTTACACTATCTAGTCAAACGTTTGCATCCATGGACAGTATTTTTTCTGAATAGGCCATATTTTTTTGTCACTATCTATTAGTTTAACAAAAAGAGATTTCATATTAAAATAATTTGACTGAAATATTTTATCTACAGGAAATAAATATTGATATTATTCTCACGGATTATTGTATGCCTCAAATGACTGGTTATGACCTCCTTAGAGCAGTCAAGGTGGGGTGCCTTCTCTTTTTTTTTTTTTCCTAACTTTTCTTTTGTTTATTTAATATTCGAAAAGGACTTGCTTGATTCTATATATCAACTGACTGATATTGTATTAATTATCTCAAGAACAGAATTTTTCAAGAACTATTCCTGTAGTTATAATGTCATCAGAAAATGAGCCCCAGAGGATCAGCAGGTATGATATTCATATATCTAGAATATTTTTCTTTACTCAAATTTATTTTTATATAAGATTAATCATATCAGTCAAATATCAAACAGATGTAAAGCAGATGGAGCGGAAGATTTCATCCTAAAGCCTCTTCAAACAAATGATGTGCAGAAATTAAAGAATTATGCCAATAGATGCATAAAACCTTCCAAACTAGAAACCAGCACCAATCACAAAATGACTTCTGAATTGGAGCTTGCATCTCCAATGAACATTATAGACTGGAAACCTCATTTGTCTCGAGTTGTAATGGTATGCTTTTTAATCTGTACAGTATTATATACAGTACTATCAGCCACTATTTTTTTTTTTTTTGAGAAATAGATAAGTAGTATTTGTCCTCAAATATTATTCAAAGTGACCTAGAGTCTTCCAGTGGCTTTTGACTTTCACTGAGTTTCGAACCCGAAACCTCCACTTGGAGCCCGTTGCTCTTTTGCCACTAGGCTAAGAGCAGTTCTCACCAATGTTACCACACTGTACCAATTGGTTGTACCAGATAGACCTGGATATGGTTTTCTTTGCATGGCTTTTCTTTTTTGGTAGATTTCATGCTTGAAAAGCAGGGAATAGAAGATAAAAAATTTGTACAAAATTCGTGTTTGGTATTTATCCCCTTATCGTCTATATATATATTCCAGGTTTTGAAAAGCTCTAGTCTGGACATCTCCCCTTATTTTCCACTTGCATGCAAGTTGCTGGTGTTGTTTTATGCAATGATCTGCCTCAATCAGCTGCTCCACAGATGATATCATTTTATAATTTACTAATTGCAAGGTTCTCAAGTTTTTGAGGTTTTTTTAATTTATTTTTTTGGCTCTTGTTTTAATTATAATTGGATGTTGTATTTAGGTCACTAAATTTTTTTTACTAGATTTTGGTTTTCCCGTTAATTCGCTTCGGCTGAATATGATTTGCATCACGTAATTAGATCTAGTTTTGCCAAGAAAAAATGAAAAGGTTGAAAAAAGAGACTGGTTATTGTACAAAGTAATTACTAATATTTGTTTTGCAATTAAGAATATTTGCTGTTTCTGATGATTTCTCCAGTTCTCCTTCAGTTAAATTATGGGAGTTTTTTGCTATTGTGTTTCTATCACTTTGTCTACTTGATGTATGTTAGGAGTTGGGTTAGGTTTTAGAGTTGCCCATTCATCTTTTCATCAGCTAGCTTCCTAGATATGTACCAGTTGAGTTTATCTAGTAAAAGGTAGTCCGGTGCACGTAGCTCTCGCTTGTGCGGGGTCCGAAAAAGAGTCGAACCATTTGGAGTCATTATACGCAATCTTTCTCTGCATTTTTAAAAGAGATTGTTTTCGCGATTCGAACCCGTAATCTTTTTATCACAAGGCGGCAATTTTATCACTGTGCCAAGGCTTCCTTCTAAGTTAAACTAGAAACTAGTAATAATACCAGCAGAAACATCTGCTTTTTAATCCATTTGAATCTGTACCTTTCATGACTAGTTCCTCAGGACAACAGTTCAAGATAGTGATAAACAGGGATAAAACTCGTAAAATATCAATAAAATTATCTACAATACATAAATTGTGGATAATAGACCCGTACCAACTACCAAGGGTCAATTTACATTTTCCACTTTAAATGTAAGACCTGGATGCCATATCCAAAAGCTACAACTGTACATAAAATTCCCCTGGTTAATTTATCTGAATCCTACCTAAGCTTAGACCATGTTCTTTTCAGCTGAATTCATGTTCCTTCATTATTTCTTCTTTGAACGGTCCATCTTCACACAAAAGCCCCATTACATGCTTAATCTGTCAAAAACAAACCAAAATTTTGTATCTTGTGCAAGAAAGGGTAAAGATGTAAACAAAAAGCCTTTTTGCAACTAAGACCTCATATTTCATATAACTTGAAACACCCATCAGTCCCTTGTTTCAGAAGTATCATTTGATGGTTCTTTTGTACCCAGGTCAGCCATATTCTTTTCCCTTGTTATGGACTTATGTGTTATAAAATTATTATATACTTTTTAAAATGTTTGATACATGGCTTCACAAGCCTCATTCTTTTTTTTTTTTTATCAAAACAGAAATATAACCAGTCCAATAATTCAATTAATGAAATTTTTGTTTGCATGAAAAGGCACCAGACTTATTTCTTTTAATTAATTCTTAGAGGGGCAATTTAGTCACCGTTGATTGCTCAAGTTATCCTAGCTTTTAGTTGTTGAAGTTTTGAGAAGATATATACCACTTGAAAATTGATATAGTTTTTATAGGACAATATCAAAATAGAAAGGCAAATGCATGTACCTGAACAGTCTCATTTACTAGAAAATTGCCAATGGCTTTTCTGAAACCTTCATCTAAGATATAATGGCAGCTATATGTGGTCACAGGGAGGTAACCCCTTTGAATTTTGTGCTCCCCCTGTGCACCTGCCTCCACCTTACTCAAGTTTAATTCAATTGCTGCTTCAATTGCCTACATATATTGAATGAAATCTATATAATTATGATATCCTTTTGTTTTTGTATTATTTTTGCAGATTAAACAGCTTCTTTAATACTATTGGAAAATAAATCGTATAGGAGTTTTGGGCCTAATTTGTACATTGCACCCAGCTATCTTTCTTCCTTTTTATTTTCCCTTTCTTTTTTGCAAGAAATAATCCTACTTTGAATTTCGGAGCTAAAAATGTGAATTATCTTGGTCTGATATTTTATTTATGCTAAGAAGAAATTATGGGGAACACAATGTCAATATTTAACAGAATATGCTCTTTTTGATATATATGTAATATGTAATTATGTTAGTAACATTTATGCAAAAATGTTGAGTGCTCCTTGAGATATGAGAGGTTACATGTACTTGCAAATATAACAGAATGTTAGCCTGTTAGGTGTCATTAACACAAAAGTTTCTTGTAATATCCCACAAAACTTCATTTTTAAGTACAACCCTGCAAAAGTTTCTGCATGTACATTCTTGGTTCCTTTGAAAATGATCGTTTGTTTAGCTACTGTTCACAAAGAGAAGCTGCAAGAAAGGAGTTTGTGCATTTTTCAGCAAGGTTATTACGAATTAACAGATGCTTATAGGAATACCACATAAAAGTGACATCTGCCTGTGTTTCTGTGAGGCATGAATGATATCTGCACATTGACTGTAAAAATATGACTCACAAGTTTCAGTTTACAATCAAATTGACCTCGTAAAACAAACTCAATAATTCATTGAAATTGCATAAAGGTAATAAAGATATTGGCACTTTACCTGGTAATAACATGCTTCAAAATGCAAATTAGGGAAATAAGCAAACGGCAAACATCCCCAAAGTCTACCAAATAAAGTATCGCCTCCAATTAAGTTAAGGGCACCAGCTACTAATTTTTCGTCCTGCTCTGCAACTATTAGCATTACTTTATCACCCATCTTCTCGCCCATGTTGTGGAAAAAGTCCCTCGTTAGAAATGCCCGGCCCCACCTGTCAGTCCCATAAATAGTCTCAAAAAGAACATGCAAGTTAATTTGTTAGTATTATTCTTCCCACAACTAAGAAGGAACATACTTGTTATCAGTTGTGTTGCGGTAGAATGAGTAGAACGAATCCCAGTGTGTAGCCTGAATGAAAGTTTGAAGACAGACAGTATAATTTCTTACAACATTTAACACCAAAGGAAATATAGTTTAAATTTGATCCATTCAACAAGCACCTTAATATCATCACCGCGGAGTCTCTTCATTTTTAGGTTTTGTTTAGAAATCTACAGAAGAAATCAATAACAAACAAACATTAAATGTAAAGAAATATAAAGGAGATTATAAATCTAGATTTTTACTTAACACATGAAAATAAAAAACTAAAGAGCACACTTTCTTCCTTTCTTGTCGAATACTCTTTCTCCTGCTTTGTCTCATATCCATCAGAAAATCATCAAAACTAGAAGAACAAAAGAACGAAAAAAACAAAACAAAAAACAGCTTATGTACATAGAAGGTTTCTGTAGGTTTAAAAGCCAATTGAAAAAAAAGCAGGTGAAAAGAACAAACCTTTTGTAATTTCTATTTTTCCAATGATACTGCATCCCAGTTCTCTGTAAAAAGTCCCTATTCTTCAATTTGTGCCATTCAGTTTCTGATGGAAAAGTTACGTGAAGTGATGAGACATCCAACTGACAAAGAGGTTACAAAATATCCCTTCAGTTCGTGATTAATGTACTTATCAACAAACAAAATCAAGCACATAAAAAGCACCAAGACTTGAAATTTTGGCTGATTAAGAACTTATCAACAAATGCTGGCAGATTATGTTATTAGGCACAAACCATACATTTCCAAACTTTTCTTTCGATTAACCTCGAAGAGGGTTGAATCATGCATTCGTCAATTAAGCTTCACAGTTGACACTATCATGCTATTTTACCATTCCAACTTATTTGATCTTTAAACCATTGGTAGTAGAGGTAAGGTCAAACAGGAGAACAAAAACAAAAAATATAAAACTTAAAAAAAGGTGTACATTCATGAAAATTTACCTTGGCAGTCAGGTCCTTCAATGCTTCTACTAAAATGTCAAAGACTTGACTTTTATAAACAGTATCTCGTACCAAAATCCTATGACCTGTCACAGGAGTAAATGGCACAGAGCACTGCAATTTTGGGTAGTACGGATAACCATAGCTATGGTAAGCATCAGCCCACGAATGATCGAATACAAACTCCCCATACGAATGGCTGCAGTTCCAAATTTTATATTGATCATCGTCCATACAAATAAGAAATTGAGTGCAAGCTAGGTTGGAATGTCAATTCTGATACAACCTGATACAGTTGTCGTGAGTTGGTTTTGGACTTTTGGTTATCTAAAAGTGTTGAAGGAAATTGTTTGTTTGATTTTACTTGATTTTCCTCCCTTATTGGGGTACTGAGATAATCACTTATAGCTTTCAAAACCAACAGAAATCAAAATATATATTGATTTCAGTCAAAAATAAAAGAAAGGGGGTTATAACTGACAGAAGCATGACACTGATACCCCAGATACATTGATATTCCTAGTTAAACAAGCATGACATTAGACAAAACTATAAGTGACATTAATTAGATCTGAACCTTTTAAGGTAAAGGGGAACAACACCTAAAATTTTTCCATTTTCATCCCTGGCGACAACGTGTTGTGGGACCCACCCTGTCTCCTGTAAGGTCGTGGGCAATCAGAAAACAAAAAACCATATATTGTTGAACACTCATAGTTTAGTTGAAGAAACAACCTTTGTGGAACAGCCAGTCTCTTCTAAACTGGAGAGGAATGCATAAGTGAGAAAGGGGTTGAATTGCTCATGGCCAGTTGCATCAATTGCACATGCATCCCAATCTTCTGAAGAAATATCCAAAATTGAAGATGCAACAGAAACAGAAACAGAAACCTGTTGCATGTTTACCTACAGATGAAATAATTTACAAAATCACAGCATGAGATCACGTAAAAGTGCGAGTTCAGTGAACAGTTAAATATAATTTTCCTTCAATCTTCAATGAGAAATGATTACATAATAAACAGTTCAAAAACTTTGATTTTTTGTTTTTCTGTAACACCTCAGAGGAGGAATCTGTGAGAGGATAGGAGCCCAGAGACGGGCTCAATTCGCGCGATCCCGAAGTTTTCTTAGGCCCCCAAAAGAGCGCATAAATTTTGCACTTGAAAGGAGTCGTTCGTAAATATCGCCTAAAGTGAGTACTTTCGTGAAAAAAATAGAGGGAAGGAGAAGGCCGGAGGGAAATAGGAGGTCGGAGCATGGCTGAGGCTGCCATGAAAGCAGCCACTTCTTTTGTACCTACGGTCAGAAATCGGGAAAAAAAAAGGAAGAGTTGAGCGTTTTGGTTTTTGGATTGCGAGAAGAATCTTGCGAGCGTGACACGTGGAGAGATCCTCATCAACGATTTTCAAGCGATTGGTGTCATCTGAGGCCCATTTCTGGCCCACCTATCTAGTTTTCATAGATTCTAATACTTGTGTTAATTAATCTTTGACATGCGACGGTTGCGTTATTTTCTTCTGAGAGATAGTGCTGACATTGTTTTCTTAATATGGATAGTTAAGTGCAATATGGTATGTATACTGTTAAAAGGATAGTCTCTAAGTTATGTAATAATAGCACTTGTTATTTAAATTTGCCAAAACATGTCTGTGGAAAGATATTCAGGGATAAAATGTGGACGGAGTTCTTCAACAGAGGAAATCGACATCTTAGATCCCCAGACAACACAATAACTAAAATGTTTCTTGAATGTCTCAAATCAATATATAAAGCCCAATAACATTTATTTTTTTCCCCCTAAATGTTGTATGCTAGCATACAGCTCAGTGAGTTATCTGAAATTTCCAATTAAACAAATGATTACCACAAAGATTTCTCCAACAGAAGGTTTTTAAGTGACAAGCTATTTGAACAACGCATTTAACTAAAAAAAAGGAAAATTCACAATTTATATACACAATTTTGACCAGGTACAGAGTTCTTTGTTTTTATGTTGATAACTTCGCGAGAACAGGGAAAAAGAACTCTCAGACGGTGAGTGAAGCACCATTATCTTCAGTTGTTAGACTTAATATCATTGTAGCTGCTCTAGGAGCCCTGCCATGTGTTGAAAGAAAAATCAGTTCAACAAAGAAAATGTATTAAACAAAAACTGATTTTACAGATTTGCCTCATGCCGAGCACCAATTATTCAGAAAAGTCAAAAGTGACAGCAAGCAATACTGCTACTTAAATCATGACATTTTTCTTTCTTCTTTTCTCATTTCTGTTTAGCAACCTTATTTGTTTGGTAATAAACAAATTTCTGTGGGCAAGAATATTGACCCTGCACGTATTCCTACACAATGTCTGTCAGGGATGTAAAAACAATGCTCCAATGCAAAATGCCTACAATTCTTCTAATACTTTTGTTTCTAATTAGTCCATTGTTTGTTCTGCACCCTTCAGAACTTCCTCAGGTGCATAAGAACTAACTATACAAAAGGGTTGGATGGTACCATGACTCTGGCGATTGATATAAGGAGGCTGAGCTGCCAAAGCACGATGTGAGCATGTCAGTGTTGACTACACCTGGACTAAGTGCAACGACTGCTAAACCAGGAGGCAACTCTTTTGCAACAGACCTTGTCAAACCTTCAACAGCCCATTTTGTGGCACAATAGGCAGAAACCTGTACAAATGGGACATGTCATTGCAAACTCGGTAAGTTTCATTGGTTTTGCCCAAATATATACATTCCCTCAGCTAAGATTTAAATATAACCAAGAACCAGAAGTATAGAGCCAGTTGGGTCAGGTATTAGAACCTCTGAAGGATGACAGTACGTGCAGCAAATTACTTTGGTACCGGCTGGTACTATTTAAATGCACTGGTACTCAGGAACTTCTAGCTCTCATGTTCTAAATAAATATCAGTTCATTAAAAAAAACACACTAATTTATAGCTCACACAGGCAAGTCAGGTCTGCACGTAGAAATATATCACAAAAAACAGACCCAACTCTACTACAACTCTACAAGATGCTCTCTGTAATAAAATATAGTTGGTAGCAGTCAGTATCAGTTGGTACTGTTTAATAGGGAGTGCTGCTTTCTCCTTCTAATTGCTTAGTTCAGATAATTTGAGAGCTCAATCAAGCAAGGCTTAAACAATAAAACCAAGTCCTCCAAACTTGCCATTACTCTTTGGACTGTCCAAACATGGGCTTAATGGTGGAACATAATTCACTCCTACTAACATTTCTAGTTTTCTGAAACCAGTAAGTAACATTTTGGTTAAGAAAAAACAAGAAAGTAACCGAACCTCTGCAGAAGCAGATCTGCCCCAGCCAGACGACATATTGACAACAATACCATGCTTCTTTTCTATCATGAGGGGTAAAAAGTGGCGCAATATATTTGCTGTTCCCTTTATATTTGTATCTATAACCATGTCGAATTCTTCCGCTGGTATGTCCCATATCTTGTTATTTTGGTTTATCGTCCCCGCATTGTTCACTACAAATTAATAGGGATGCTTTTGGTGATGCAGAGGCATACAATGATACAAGCCCAACTTAAGAAAAAATACGCACCATATTGTAATGAGACATACCTATGATATCAGGTACTAGTTTTGATTCGACGACAAGCTTTGCCAACTCCTTTACACTGGTATCAGATCTCTTCAACAACAACAACAAAAGAAACAAACTATTATAAAACGTGAAATAGGGGAACTGTATGTCACAAAGGGAAAGCGATTGGAGGAAATAGGGATAAATAATAATAATAATAATAATAATAATAATAATAATAAATATACCACGTCAGCAGTGGTGATGAGGTGAGTAGAAGGAGAAGCGGAGGAAGAAGAGGATGCAGATGCAGCTGCGGGGTTGAGAGAGGCGAGGTCGGTCTGGAGGGAGCGGATCTTGTCGGTGGATCGGGCGCACCCGATAACGGAGTGACCTCTTCCGGCGAGCTCCAGCACAAGCGCCCGACCCAAACCACGACTGACGCCCGTTACCAGCACCGTCTTCTTCTGAGACGGTACTCCCATGGCCGCCGCCAGGTGCAGCTTCGTCGTTCCCACCGTCATCTCTTCACTTCACTCTTTTCTCTTCTCTCTCTCTCTCTCTCTCTCTCGCTCTCGCGCTACCTGACCCACGAATTGGTGGCGCGGGTAAGCGGGTTCCGGATTTTTTTCTTGTTAGTCACACACCACCACACGCATGGCAATATCATGAATCAGACCCTAAAATCTTTTGAATATTCAACGCGCCGAAGCTATAATAAAACTTTTGCTCGTAAAATTGCAAACACTTCTAACGAAATGGCCTATTATATTTTCTGAAAATGAAATAAGTGTTTATAGTTACGTTGTGAAGTCTTTACTATACTTATTTGTACTTACTGGTGTTTATACTATGATCTTTTTAATCCACAATTAGTATTCAAATATTCATAATTGCACAAAATATATATAGCATTTTGTACTTGTACGAATATATATATAGACTGATGTTGATACTTACACTATAAGCTATTTAGGGTCCATTTGGCAAGGGGCAGAATAGTCTATTCTTCGGAATAGATTTGCTATTCCAACAATTGAGAGTGCCAAACGCGATTTTAAATTTTGAAATAGAATTCGATTTAGCTAATTCGTTATACCAACCATTTGGTGGTATAGCCGGTTTAGCAATCGTGGAATAGAGTTCGGTTTAGCACCTCTCTTATTTATTATTGTTATTTACTATTATTGTTATTATTTATTATTATTTAATTAGTATTATAATATAATATTATTATTTTATTTATTATTACTATAAAAATATTATTATATTTATAATAATATTATATTATAATAATATAATAATATATATTAAAACTATATTACTATAATAATATTATATTATAATATAATAATATTACTTACTATAATATTATTATTACTATAATAATACTACTTATTATTACTATTTTAATAATAATATTATTATAATATAATAACATTACTTATTATTATAATATAATAATATTACTTACTATCATATTATTATTACTATTTTAATATTATTAAATTTCTTATTATTATTACGATAATAATAATATTATATTTATTATTATTCATTAGTGTTATTATATTCTATTTATTATTATTTTTACTATAATAATATTATTATATTTATTGTTATTATTATATTATCTACACTTCAACTATTCTATTTCAAATTACAAGTGCCAAATAACATTTTTCATTTTCATTCTTTGAAATAGTCTATTCTACCACTCTTCCAAAATCACACTATTCTAAACTATATTCTACTTTTATCACTATTCTAGTGCTATTTCTTATTTTGCCAAACGGACCCTTAATTCACAATTAATATTTCCACGAGCATGTGCTCCTATTGAAAAATATCGGTATTTAAACATGAAAAGACTTGTACTTTACACAAGTTGGTGATACTATTTGCAAGAGCAGACTTTTTAACGTACATACTTTGAGGGGAAAAAAAAGAATGTCGATTGTTTAGTCAAAAGGAAAAGGAATGGAGAACATAGTGTCAAAAGATTAAAGGAGAATGACTGTAATCTATACTTGGAAATTTGTAGTTTATAGCTATACAAATTAGTGCCTATGCTTGGATGACATGGTATTCATAGTCTCATACATGTATATTAAGTCATGGAAAAATAGCAACAACTAGAGATTGACAAAATCCGACCGGGTTCGATCCGATCCGAGGTCTAATTCGTGTGGATTCGTCCAAAAAATCGAGGGTCAAAGATGGGTTGCAGCTAATTTTTTTTGGAAAAATTCGACTCAAATCCGGCCCAGGATTGGACCGACCTAACCCATCAACCCATCCCAAACCCGTCCAAAACCCATCCGAAACTCGTCCAAAACCCGCTGAAATCCGTTCAAATCCGTGCAAAATCCATCCCAATCCGGAAATAACCCGACTATAACCCGAGAATAACCCATTAAATTCAAAAAATAAATAAATCGAAAAACATCAAAAAAATTCAAAAAAACCCCCATCTAACCCGTTAACCCAACCCGAATCAGCCCACCCCGAACCCGCCTCTTACCCGTCGGTCCGTCGACCCATGGGCCTAAGACGGGTTGCGGTCGGCCTACAAAATTTGAACCCGTGGACCGGCCAACCCGTTGCATCGGGCGGATATGGACCGACCCGAATCAGCCCGGCCCGTTGTCAAATCACTAGCAACAACAAATGACATTAATCATGAAAAATAAATATCCTATCAAAAGGAAAGCAAGATGAAAAAGTACCTTTGAATCATCAAAACTTGTATGAAGTTCGAGTTTCAACTTCACCATGAAGACGAAGAATGGACTACTCTGCGGTGACCCCCTCCTTTGACCCCATACCAAAATCTGCTAAGAGCATCTACATTGGTAATTGCTTTTGCTGATGTGTCAATTGCTTTTGTAATTGTTGGATTGCATGCCTATTATTTATTTAGCAAATTTGTTTATTAAGCAATCATTGCTTAATTAACACGCTGTGAAAATAATTGGACCAAATTTTTTTTTCTCAATGCATAGGATTGCTAGGATGAAGTGTTAGCAGTGTATAATCTCTTTAATTGATAGAAATGATGACGTGACTGTTTAGCAATTAAATTGAATTGCTCTAATATAGATGCTCTAACTCACTCAATTTTTATCACCTTTAAATCCCACATACCGTCTCTTTCTCCCATTACATTACTACACAATTCCAACAAAATCAAAAAATGAATCCCTCCAAAAACTCACGCTAAAGCTCAGCTAATGCAAGAAGCAACCATTCCTCAAACTAGTTGGCTCTTGCTCAGGCAAAGAGAACAACCACTTCATCCCAACTCTCCTCCTCCATGACAACCTCCATGCTCCAACCATGCTCAGGGAATGCCGGGTTTTTGACGAGTAAAGAAAAAGTATTCTAATTTTGTATTTATGTTGCCAAAATACAACAATCGTTAGTACTTAGAGATAAAATTCAAAAGACAAGTCGAACTTTTGTTTTAGATCTTCACAATTTGATTTAAGTAGAAGAAAAAGTTAGCACTGGAAAATTATTTGGAAATTTGTTTGGTTTTGTGAATTTATAATTAAACACAAACTAATTGCACAAGTTGAGATATTATATTTGTTGGCTCAAACTTTCCTAAGTTTGTTGATTTGCAAAACAAAATTGAATTTAACCATTTATTGTGCATTAAGTTTAATTGTAGGGACTTAAATGCAAAAATCAAAGAAGAAAAGTTTGGAAAATTCAAGTGATAATTTGAGAACAAGTGTAGAGTTCATCAAGACCTTTCCAACGCTTCGAAAATGACCGAAATCGGAGCTATGGATCAAAAGTTATGACTATTTCAAGACTGTAGATTGAAATGAATAGCCAAAACGTTATAAAATGTTTTAGCAAGTTATATAACGTTTTTTCAGAATTTTTTTTTCTGTTCTGTAACGTTTGAAATAGGCACAAAATTGGCAGAACATGTGCCTTAAAGTTTCCAGAACGTTATGTAACGTTTTAGAACGTTATATAACGTTTCGGAAAATATTTGGACAATATAACGGTCGAATTCTGACAGCTCCAACGGTCCAATTCTAGGGCAAAACGTTATGTAACGTTTTGGACAGTTATATAACGTTTTAAATGAATTTCAGCCAAGAATGCAAGTGTTTCAAGCTATCTATAAAAGAGACCATTCACCCCCTTCCTCTCCAACTAATCCTACATTGCAAAACCTTTAGTTCCACCATTGTTGAGCTTAAAACACATAGCCAAACCTTAGCTCAAAGACTCAATCTCATTGTTCTAAATTATTCTAAATTCTTAGAGAGATTGTGTTGAGTGTTTATTATCTTATCATCTATTCGATTGTATTTTTTGTTACTTTATTTTTCGTTGGCTCGGTTCTCCACCGGTGTGTGTAAGCGAGACCGAGTTCGACACCCCGTGTTAGGGTTGGTGCTCCACCAGTGTGTGTAAGAGAGCTCCAATTCCGAAGTTGTAAATTCACTTGTGTTGTCTAGTGAATCGGCTCGACCTTGTTACCGTGTCGGGGGGTCGGGAGTCCCGGAGACTATGATCGTCAATATTCGAACTCCGTTAAAATCCTTGTGTCTCTTGAATTGCTTTGTTTGCATTTTCTAAACTCTTCTCTTTAATTTCATTATTAATTTTGTTTAGAAATTGCTTGTGCTTGAATTGTTAAAACTTCATTGCAATTGCCAATTAGACCCGATTCCAACAATATTGGTTCGTGAATTAGGGTCCTTAGAGTTGTCTTTCCACTTTGTTAATATTTACTTGGTTCGTTAAAAGCTTGTTTTGTAATATGAAGGCACGGTATATAATTATAGGTATTTAGTGATATGTCTATGTTAATACCATATCTAGTCTAGAAAAATTTCTCCTCTTGATACTTGATCATTCTAGTCTAAATTCATTAAGTCCTAACCATTTTAAGTAACCTAAATAATTGTAATTCATCTCTCGATATTTGATATAATTCTCTAAATCAATAAGGCATACCTATAAATAACAATCTCACATTTCGATACTTAGACTATTATCTACCTTGTTTCTTTGTGATCGGAATCTAACAATTCAATTTCTCAATCAAAATATCAAATCCTAAATTATGCAATTGAATCAAAATTACAATGAATTGAAACAAAGACAAGTCACGTAACAAAAACAAACACACGTAATAAATATTACCAAGCAAAACACATCAAAGTTTCATGACAAAAAAGGGAAGAAAGATAAAACCCAAGTCGAAGATGATGAATGGTCACGATATCTCCTTCTTTTTCTTCTTCTTCTCCTCTCCCAAATCTCGAACTCTCTAATCTTTGTTCTAAAATGCAAAGCCGTCCTTAACCCTAATATGGAGATGTTCTATTTATATCAGAAACAAAAATCTTGAAATAACTACCTGAAAAATCAAGTTTAGCATGAAAAACTTCTTTAGCTACCTTTTATTGCGGTCGCAGTCAAGCCTGAACATCTCATGCAGGCCTCTTGTTTGGAACATCAACATTTTAATAAAATATGAATATAAATAAATACAAATTACAAGTATATTTATAAGAGATCAACATTTAAAATTACTTAAGATGCCACCAAACGTAACTTCTCCATTGTAGCTTGCGAACCACGAATGTACTTCATGATTTCGCGAATTGAGGTAATCTCATCAGAGAACACTTTCAACCCATCCTGGACTATCAAGCGTTCGGAAATTGTTAAGTATACTAGATGACTGAAAACAAGACAACTGACTTTGAAAACAAGACCAAATTGCCAAAATCCACTTAAGTTTAAGCTTAATTGGCAAACAAAATTATTACAAATCGTAATGCCACAGTGCTACGTCATGCATGGATCGACAGATTGAAATTTCATTGGAGGATATGGCTGAGGCATCGTGCAGGAGAAAGACATGTCAAACATATGTCTTAGAGATAAAGTGGAGGAGACAGAGTAAAAAGGGACAAAAGAGATAACCAAGCAACGCTTCTACACAAAGAGCATTTAAGTCTCTACAGAATACTCCCATTTTTATTCTGCACTCCAAATTATATCAAGACTTGTAGAATTATAAACATAAGACGAAATAAAAATAACGAAAATGGCTATTTGCATTTAACTAAATGTAACAAAAATCGTTTACGTCTTACGTTATGTTTAACAAACGCAACAAAATCTCTTGTGTTTAACGCTAGTTCACGACACAATGCAAACCGTTGAAAACACAATTCATTGACAATCCTAGTTTTTCTGGAAGACCCATTTGTCATATATTTCATATATGGTTGGAACAAAACCTAAATCATTGTAGAATGAATGGTATATTTTTCCTATATATATCATATGGTAGGAACTAGGAACAAAACTGGAGGCATTGTATGGGCATAGTATATTTTTTCTATATAAATCATATGTAGAGACAAAAGTGAAGGCATTGTAGGGCACATAGTATATTTTTCCTAAATAAATATAGGAAGAATTGAGTATCCATCAAATGCTCAATAAATGTAATGTGATTGTCACAAGCTACTACTATGTTCTTTATCATTCTACTTTGTCTGAATCTAGTAACGAAACTTGGGACGCACATCGATCACACCGGGTCTTGCTTCTTCAAAACGGTATCTGCAAAAACAAAATTTATAAGTTTCTTCTCAAACAAACATAATGGATGGAATATGTAAAGATAATGTACTTTCCACTATAGCTTTACAGACAAAAATAAAAGATGGTTTACAGGAAAACAAAACAAAAAAGAATAATGCACCCTTTATCTGTAAGAAAGTTCTTGACTGCTGCTGGTAGAGAGGCTTGGCCTTTACTATGTGTACCAGTTCCTGTTTATAATTGTAAACAAAATATACCTTTTCAAATTTGGGATAATGCCAAAATAAAAAAGATGGAAATAAAAATTTGAGAATGAAGGTTATTGCTGAATACTCAAAAATCAAAATTTGACCATGAAGGTTATTTTTGAATACTCAAAATTAGAAATAAACTACTGAGCATTTTTTTTTTTAAATTTGGTCAGAACCTATTGCTGGGGTTTTTTTTGAATAAAAAACAGGGATTATTGCTGGGGTTTAGTGCCTCAATCAGGCCATTCATCAACAGCTAACAAATTAATATATATAAGGACCATTGGGAACAAACTGTTTGGTATTTTTTTGGGACCAAACAAGATGCTCTGTACAAGTAGCTCAAGAACAACAATACACTTGTACACAAAACACATATCTATTTAAGTTGATAGGATAGAATGTGCAATCTACCTGTAATGACATGAAGAATGTTTTGCCTCAGTCGAGTTGTTATTGCATCTTTACAAGTGGGGCTCATCTTCAACTTATCAATAGACTCAATCTTTGCTAGGTGCTGCTCCAATGCATGCACTGCTTCCAATGCATGTAACCCATGAAGATCCAATTTTGACATGTCATTATTCACATTTTTTAGCAATAATATTTCTTTGGCAGCTTTTGCATTCAACTTCTCTGCCTCTACCCGCTCTTCCTGAGCTTGCTGAGACAGCCGACGAGCCAAAGCATGGTCTCCACGTGTAAATGCATTGCTGGCTGCTCTTGAATGGTTGGAAGCAGCTCTGTTATAATTCAAAAGTGAATAAGATCTTTTAGAATATTTTTTTCAAATCAATGCGTGTCATGAAAAATTCATGAGAGGTTTATCTTTTCTACTTGGTTTAGTGCGGTAATTTTACAACACCTCACCAAAGTTTCCCAAATATACTTGCACCAATCAAGTACAAAAATAACACAAATGGACTCTACAAAAACTGACAATGATAATCCATCTGACTTCTACATTCAAAAGGAGAGAAGAGTAAGATTATAATATGCAATGTCACCAAACAAGACAACTATAAGTAAATGCTATGCTACAAAAACAAGATGTGTTGTTAAATCAACCTATTCTTCATAATTTGCTTTAGTTAAGCTCTTCATGAAAAAAGAGAGTATAATTTGGGTGCCAAACTAATCAGTATATCAAATTATGTTATATTTGTGTGTTGTAAGTGCAACTTTTCAAATGACAAAGATACATAAGCAT